>BMAW01059460.1:146977-195581 GCA_019974015.1 Nephila pilipes | reverse complement strand
ATAAAATATTTAATTTCGCACATTCTGAATCCAATAAAAAATATTCATATATAGACATACAATATGAATTTCTTTCCATATATATACCGATTTGAAACCGGCCTACGTGTATTTGGATCTCTTTGATGGATTTCATCATAAAATTATTTGAATATTCTTGAAAGTAAAGAGTTTACAGTACCATAATTATTGTTTGATTATTTTTTAAATTTATTGTATTATTTTGTACTTTGAAAAAATCCATGTCAGTATGCCTCAGAGGCAAAGCAGGATAGTTGGTTTAACTCCACACTATCGACACTAACCTGGAAATTTGCTTTTTCACTTACAATTTTTTTCATTTAAATTTTAGATTCAACACTTCTTTTTCTCTTATTATTATTATTATTATTTTTAATTTTATTTTATTCCTTATTAAGATGCTCCCCTATTTTCCTGATTTACTTTCTTTTCGTTGTATTCCCGGAAGTTCAGTCATTTGCTAGTTGCACATGTAGAGAAACATCTTTCAGCTTAACTTCTCGGATCTTCTGTACTGAAAAACTTATTGTTCAGGTAGTGTATAATCGTGCACATACCCTGGAAACACCTTCATTATTGTCAAATCATAGCTGTCTTGTTCTAGAGGTAATAATCAAAACCAATGTTTTTAAAATAATCAGCTTTTATATGGTAGCAAAGTTTAATAAAGAAAATTATTGAAATATTGCTAAAACTGTTATTATTTTGCTTAAAATTTACTTAAAAGATACATTTGTGAGCATATTAAGAACGTAATACCATAAAATCAACAAACACGCATCTAGAGCCAGGGTCATTCTAGTAAAAAATGGGAACCAGAATTCAGGAAAGGTTTATCCTTATGACAAGAATTATTTCCAAGCAGTATTTTTTGCCAAATGTGGTTAATTTGTTCCAGCCACGGATTTTAACGTACCAGCAAAAAAAAAAAAAATCGCCAAGCTTCGAAAGCTAATTTTTTTGAAATCAAGCAAGGCGGTTTGGGCTAAACTGCATTATTAAAAAAGAGAGTTAAAACTTGTCGCAAACGTCTAAATATTGCATTGTTAAGAGTAATGAACGATTCTCAAATTTCAAAGTTACTTGATGGGAAGTTGGTTAAATTAACGATCGAAAATTTGATGACACATATCAATAATAATACCAATATTGTCAGTCATCATCAATACACACACTACGACAATATCATCATCATCAATACTAATACTATCATCAATAATACACTGGCTATTGTCATCATCATCATCAATACTGTCAATAACACACACACACCAAGTGAAATTCAGAAAAACGTTTTAAAAATAAGAAATATTATATGCTTACTGAAGGCGTTGTATATAATTCATATATACAACGCGTTGCATTCTGAGGAAGGACAAATGCTACTTAGGAAAAGTAGGGGGGAAAGTCTTGCTAAGGGTAATATATAAATGAAGTAAAGATATTATATTATTCCTTAAAAATACAAATGTTATTTTGAAAAAATAATGAGAGTGCCGTTAAAAAACTTATTCAAAACACGTAAAGAAAACTGAAATTTGTACAAAACAAAATGTACGCCTTTCCTATTGAGGGAAATAAAATTTTCATGTAAAAAATAAGAAATTAAAATTAACCTATTATTAATAATATGGTATACTTGAATGACATTTTGAATTACATTTCATTACATTTTTTACTGAAAGACATTTCATATTTTGGCACTTCGTTTAACACATACATTCGACGAATCCTTGGGCGCTTCCACTGGACTGAGGAATTGTAACTAACCGTAGAGGAATTTCAGGGTCAGGGAATATCTTCGTTTCTAAGCAAGTTTTTAGTGTGTAAAGTGAATTGTGATCTTGCACATACTTGTTTTAAAATTCCTTCCACAGTTCGAAGTCGGTTGAAACTATTCTCTGTCACACTTATTACAGCTTCCAATATATTGTGCGGATCATCTTGCCGCTTCTCCACGTCAGGAATAGGAATTCGCTCAGTAGTTCCAAAAGAAGCAGAGGGAAATATTTTACCCAATTGATTTCCATTGCTTGGCTTCTATTTCCAGATCGGTTTTAGAATTTATTTTACCTTTAATAGCATTTTCAGTTTTGAAACAAAGGGTGCACAAATTATCCATTTCATCATCTTTACTAGTATGAATTTTTTGAAAACACTTTTTGCATGCAAATGCATCATTCATTTCCTATATGCACACACAACAGGCAATAAAAGCAGAAATATATTCGGTGAACATGTCTTCATCATATTGGTTTCATCCACTACCGACTATTATCTCATGCATGTTTTTAAAACAAGTTCTTTTTCTTGCAGCAGCAGTCATATAATTTGAGTGTTAGCCTGGGCAGGCATTTTACTCCAGTTTCATTTGTACAGTAAGGTAGGAAGTAACAAGCAGTTTATGACACGCCGAGGAGCTTAATTTAAAGTAGGGAGAGAAGTAAAAGATTTTATTCATATTTTTTTTTGTTGCATATCTAATATATACAATTCTCGTGTCACAATGTTCGTTCCCATACTTCTCCGAAACGGCTTGACCGATTCTTATGAAATTTTTTATGCATATTCAGTAAGTCTGAGAATCGGCTACTATCTATTTTTCAAACCTCTAAGTGATAACCCCCCAAATTTTTTATTTATTTTTTTGATAATTTTTTTATTTATTTTTTTTATTATTTGGCATTAAAAAATACATACAACCCTAATTTTTCACTTTTCTATCACCAACCCCTGCTTTATAATAGTCATTTTTATAATTTTATCATTTTTTATCCCGCTCGATAACATCAATTATTATCACTTGGTAAGTTATCCCCTCCATGTGTCTACCGGTGTCACTTCTCACCCAGTAAACAGCACGGAGTAGGGATGACAACGAAGATGGTCTCCTATTTCTCTCAAACAATAAGCCTTCTCTCACTCCCTCTACAGTTTTCGGCTATTATTAGTGTTTATGCGTCCAGCGTAGTAGTTAAACATTTTTACTATCTCAGTGTAACTCTCATATCAAATATATTCTCAAGTAACTTTATTATTTATTTATTAATAACTAATATTATTGAATATAATTAATTATTAATAACTAATAAAATTATTAATTTTGAGTGTAATTCGCACGATCAGTTAATTAAGTGATTTACATAACCTCTAAAATACTCAACACGTGTCACGAGTTCCCGCAAACAACGGCTATTGAGTTGTAAGTATAAATTATTTTTATAGGTTTATTATAAAATCAAAAATTATTATTTCTTATTTATAACGAAAATATACCAACAAAATGCAAAGGGGCCAATTTGAGCCGTGATACAAATAAATCTAGAAGCATTCGAAATAGAAGAGCCCAAAGAACCGAAGAACAAGTTCAGGAAGAAAATACTGGAGCGCGTCTGAGAATGGCGCAATTGCGTCGAGAACAATTAGACGATACACGAGCTGAACGCAATGAAGTCATGAGATTAGAACAACGACAATCACACCGTTTTACTGTCAATAGACGCAGAGCAAATGACCAACAACGCCAATAGGCACATCGAGCATTTGTAGCTACATCATTCCTGCGTCTAGCATTCCAGTATGAGCCCGATATTGAATATTATGCTCATTCAAAAGTGGTAATTGGTGCTATGGACAAAGAATGCCCGTATTGTCATGCTTTGAAATTCAAAAATGAACCAGCCGGGATGTGTTGCGCGTCAGGGAAGGTACAACTACCTGAAATTGAAACACCACCGGAACCATTAAATGGTTTGCTTATCGGCACAGATCCAGATTCTAACGTGTTCCTGAAATCAATTCGAACATTCAACTCATGCTTTCAAATGACATCGTTCGGAGCAACAGAAATAGTTCAAAATACTAATACAAATGGTCAACAATACAATTCTACATTTAAAATCAGAGGCCAAGTTTATCATAAAATAGGCTCATTGCTGCCAATGGCAAACGAACCACATAAATTTTTACAAATCTACTTATTGGGCGGCGAGGACTCCGGAAGCGCACTAGCCAATCGGCTGGATGCACGTTGTGGCTACAATAACCTTGATTCATTCTTTGCCAGATGCATCGTCAGCGAGCTGGATGCTCTATTGAATGAACATAATGAATTGTTGAAAATATTCAAATCCCGCATGCACAAATTAGAAAGCGATAATCACGCTATTGTTATTAATCCTGATAAAACACCAGCTGGAGAACACATTCGTAGATTCAATGCACCTGTTGCTGACGACGTTGCTGGAATCATGGTTGGCGATCGTACAGGTGCACGAGAAATTATGATTCGTAGGAGAAATAATAATCTTCAGTTCATTGCTGATACACACCGTTCATATGACGCTCTCCAATATCCGCTAATCTTCTGGAAGGGACAAGAAGGATATAGCATAAATATTAAACAACGAGATCCCGTATCAGGTACTTCATTAATTATGAATTTGATCATTACACTTTTAACAAAACAATTAAATTATTAAACGTAATTAATTTAAATTAATATTTATGAATATATTATTACAGGAGCCGAAACAAACAAGAACGTTAGCTCGAAGGATTATTATGCGTATAGACTGATGATTAGACGCGGGCTAGACAACGTCATTCTACGATTTCGAGAGCTTTGTCAACAATTCATGGTCGACATGTACGCGAAGATAGAGGGCGAACGACTACGATACTTACGATATAATCAACTCAAGCTACCACTTGCGAGACGCTATTGTCAACAACGCCGACGCCGCCGAAATTGGTAACTCTGTCATTCTACCATCATCGTACATAGGCAGTCCACGTCATATGCAAGAGTATATACAGGATGCTCTGACTTTCGTGCGCGAATATGGGCGACCGTGTTTATTTATCACGTTCACATGTAATCCAAAATGGCCAGAGATTACATCTTTGCTGTTGCCTGGCCAAAAAGCAATACATCGTCATGACATTACAGCACGTGTGTTTAGACAAAAGCTGAAGTCTTTAATAAATTTTATTACTAAATTACATGTATTCGGTCCCACACGTTGCTGGCTGTATTCGGTTGAGTGGCAAAAGCGAGGATTACCTCATGCCCACATTTTGGTTTGGTTAATCGACAAAATTCGTCCTGAAGAAATACATAATATAATTTCTGCAGAAATTCTCGATCCGTCTACTGATCAATTGCTGTTTGATATTGTTACAGCAAACATGATTCATGGCCCATGCGGTACTTTTAATCGTTCATTGCCTTTCATGGCAGATGGAAAATGTACAAAAACTTTCCCTAAAGATTTCACTAACGATACAATCATAAATGTCGACGGATATCCAATATATCGTCGAAGCAATCCAGATAATGGCGGACAATCATTTATTAAAAACATCAGCAACACAGACATTGATAATGACAATCGTTGCGTCGTGCCATATTCGCCCCTTCTGAGGAAAACATACAATGGTCATATTAATGTTGAGTTCTGCAGTTCTGTGAAGAGCATCAAATACATTTGCAAGTATGTCATTAAAGGCAAGTGACATAGCGGTGTTTAGAGTGGAAAATACCAATGTGAATGCTCCTCCAGTGAATAAAAACGAAGAAATAACGCTCTACCAAATTGGTCGGTACATCAGCTCCAATGAAGCTGTTTGGCGTATCTTTGGTTTTCCGATTCATGAAAGGGATCCAGCAGTTGTTCAGTTAGCCGTTCATCTTGAAAACGGTCAGCGTGTATATTTCACGAACGAGACATCGATTGATCGTGCTATAAATCCACCAAAAACTACACTCACTGAATTTTTTGAATTGTGTAATCGTGCGGATGATTTTGGTGCCTTTGCACGTACTTTACTCTATTCACAAGTACCACGCTATTTCACATGGGCTCAAACAAAACAATGGATACCCCGCAAGCAAGGCTCACCAGTTGATGCATGTCCCAATTTATTCAAATCAAACGCCTTGGGGCGAGTATTTACAGTGAATCCAAGACAGACTGAGTGCTTTTATCTTCGACTATTGTTGGTTAATGTAACTGGCCCATTGTCATTTCAAGATATACGTAAAGTGAATGGGCAACAGTATACAACGTATAAAGAAGCATGCCTTGCACTCGGCTTGCTGGAAGATGACAATCAGTGGGAATGTATGCTTCAGCAAGCATACATTGAACTGTACAGCAATACAAATTCGTCTACTATTCGCTATAGTGTTGACTACATGTTTTCCAGCCCGAGCAGAGATATTGTGGGATAATCACAAAGATTCATTGACTGATGATATATTGCATCGACATCGTACATGGTGTAACGATCTAGCGATAACGTTCAGCGACGATATGTCAAATGAAGCATTGATTGCTATTAAGGATGTTTGCATTATCATTGCCAACTTACCACTCAGTCATTTCGGTATGAATTCGCCAAATCGAGGTGCAACTGATTTAATGAACACTGAAATGAATCGTGAACTGCAATACAACACTGTAGAATTGGCGGCGATTGTTACTCGCAATGTCCCACTAATGAATGAGGAACAAAGAACCATTTACGACCGCATTATGCTCGCAGTTTCAACAGGACAAGGTGGGTTCTTCTTTTTAGATGCACCAGGTGGAACTGGCAAGACATTCCTTATTTCTCTAATTCTTGCCGAAATACGATCCAATAATGGCATCGGATTGGCCATTGCATCATCGGGCATTGCGGCAACTGTATTGGATGGAGGCAGAACAGCTCATTCAGTATTTAAGCTACCACTAAATATTCAAAATAACCCTGACGCAGTGTGCAACATAAAAAAACAATCGTCCATAGCCGCTGTGCTGAAATAGTGTAAAATTATCATCTGGGATGAACGTACCATGGCACACAAACATTCGCTTGAGGCGTTGAACAGGACATTGAAAGATATTAAAAACAACGACAAACTATTTGGTGGCACTCTGTTAGTCCTTTCAGGTGACTTCAGACAAACACCTCCCGTCATTCCACGTTCAACATACGCTGATGAAATCAACGCCTGCTTAAAATCATCGCCATTGTGGCGTAATGTTGAAATAGTACAACTGAAAGTAAATATGCGCGTTCAAATGCTTCAAGATCTATCCGCTGAAACATTCTCAAAACAACTCTTAGATATTGGAGATGGAAAAGTCACTATAGATGAAACTGGATACATAAAATTAGCTACTGATTTCTGCACAATCATTGATTCGCAAGATGCTCTCATTGAACAAATATTTCCCGATGTACACACGAATTATATAAATCTCGAGTGGCTTGCAGAAAGAGGAATTTTATCTGCAAAAACTGTGAACGTTGACATTTTTAATCTGAAGATACAACAGTTATTGCCAGGGGACTTGATATCATATAAATCTATTGATACAGTTTGCGATGACACTGAAGCTGTAAATTTTCCAACAGAGTTTTTGAACTCACTGGATTTGCCAGGCATGCCACCACATAACTTACAATTGAAGGTTGGATCTCCAATTACTTTGCTTCGTAATTTGAACCCGCTATGGCTGTGCAACGGTACGCGATTAGTCATTAAAAAATTAATGAAAAACGTTATCGAAGGCACCATTTTAAATGGCAAGTTTCGAGGTGAAAATCTATTAATACCACGAATACCTATTATACCCACAGATGTGCCAATTCAATTTAAGCGTATTCAATTTCCGATGAGATTGGCATTTGCAATGATTATTAATAAATCCCAAGGCCAAACAATGTCTGTTTGTGGCTTAGATTTGAGCACACCATGTTTTTCACACGGACAATTATACGTTGCATGCTCTCGAGTGGGTAAACCATCAAGTTTGTTTGTATTAGCTAAAGACGGGCTAACAAAAAATATTGTTCACGCTGTAGCATTAAGAGATTAATATTATGTAATGAATTAATGATATAAATAATTATTACTTTTGATAAACTGAAAAAATTAATGTTTGGTGTTTTGTTATTTTTATATTCCCTCATCGTTCACAGCGCTCTATGCCTTTTTCACTCATATTCCATATCCTTATACACTTCCAACTTCCAATAAGTTAGTTATTTTTTTTCTACACTAGAAATTCTCTAAAAATTATTTACATGGCAAAACAACGTTTGCCGGGTCAGCTAGTAATTTCATATATTTATTCACAGATTTAATTTGTTGAATATTTCTGGATGTATGTCTCTGCATTATTGAAAGATTTTCGAAAATTAGTTTTTATGCATCGTAATTTTAAATCAGGTAGTTGACGAGGTAGTTATATGAACAAGCATCTTACTTTTTCATGCACGTCATGTATCTGTCTCTCTCAACGTGGGGCTATTAAATGCTAAAATATTTAACATGCATCAAGCCCTAACTCACTGTGATCTCTGGAATTATGGTGTTCAAATCCAATACGTACCAAATTCCCATTCGCTACTTTATCAACAGTTTATAGTGGCCTTCAGGGATATTGCAGATACTTTTTTATATTCTTGAAAAAATGAATTAAATTTTGTATCGACAACAAATGATAAGGTTTCATCTTACTTCTCAATTACAAATAATACTTTCATTTTAATAATTGGAAATACCTTAATATTTTACTTAAACTAACAATAATTACTGAATTTTCTAATACTAATATTTTAAACTCACTTCTGAGCCAATTATGTGTATGTGGCGAGTACTTTCCCTCATAATTACTTAAATTTTCTTATCCTTTTCTGTACATTCAATCAATTTTTACCTTCAATATTAATTAAATACAATTCTGGGCAAGGTAAATGTAGAATTCAAGCTCCCCAGTTAAAACGGAAACAGATATTAAAATCCTATATGCTCAAGTGCTCTAGATAATCCGTCAAACTATTTATAAACTGTAAAAATTTCAACTTATTTATAAACTTTAATTAAAATTAATAACTTGCAAAAATAGCTTTCAGTTAGTAAATATTGATTTTCTTAATGTTGAAAAAAATGTAAAGTGACCACGCAATTCACAATTAATAATCGTAATAAAATATTTGAACCATGCAAAACAAAAATGCATCTAATAATTTATGAACATTATATATAATTCCTGAACATCGTTCAGTTTAAGAAAGAATAGTGAGTGTAATCAAACTTTGAAAACAAATTTTAAAGTCTTGGTTAATTTATCATGTCAAGCACTCCAGTATTTAATTATTTACATTTTTATGGGGTTTCATGTTTTTTTTCCTTCGCACATTGTGAGTAAATCCCTAAAATATTTTTTCGTAACTTGCAAATTGCTTCACCATGATTTATCTCTTGCGTTTGATTAATTTCTTTATTCATTAGAATGAAAATCACCGGAATAATCAATACCATCCCTAATTATACTAGATAGCTGATTCAAAAACATGAGTACTTTCATTTGTACGCGATCCAGGAAGCATTCGACTGATGATTGTTTCCCAGATAACATTTTTACGTGAAGGTCAATTAAAGGGTGTCATTAATCAGAGAAATCATCTGCTGCTGACGTTAGCAACTGACATCTTTGAAGACGTTGCTTTTGTTTTTTGCCACTGTCATCAGGATACGATTCTTAATCTGGAAAAAGAAAGCTGAGAATGTGTGTGTGAAACGTGTTTACTAGTAAAACATAAATTAAATAAGAATATATGATCTATAATTTATGAGCTGTAAGAATACAAGATTTGAGTTTGAAAAGGGAATTGGAATTTTTTGCTTCAACAATAGGACATTTAAAATGAAATATATGCTAATAGGGGAAGAGAACACGTGTGGATAAGCATCTTCAACAGAGCCACATGAACATAAATTTGTATTTTTTAAATTAAATTGATTTAAAAAACAAAAGAAGACGACGCGACCAGTTAAGAAGCAGGCAATAAGGTCTTTCTATTAAAAATGGTTCTAAGAATTGTATTTTTATTTAAAAACATTCGTAGGTTCGAACATAGTGCAAGTTGTTAAAATCAGAATATGTTGTTAATTTTTCTTTAATGATACTAATACAAACTGATTTGTTTCCGGTGTTCTGCAGTAGCAATACATTAAGGATAAACTGTTGTTATAAACAGTAAATATAAGACCATAAGACACGATCCACAAAACGGCTAATCATAAAGCCGAAAGCTCGGTCTGGAAAACTGAATTACAAGTATTCAGTTTAACCATGTAGACTCTTTTGGGGACTCCCCTCCCCCGGTGGATGACATACGTGGCGAATCCAACTTCGTATAAGAGGTCTTTTGGTGACGGACTTCGTTATTTTGAGTTTCGGTTAATTGACGAGGACGACGCCTGTGTGAGCTGGCATGTCCCCCTTCAAACTTCTACACCACACTTTCGGAAACACAGGGGACTTCGATCAAATTTAATGTGTATCAGGAGTCGAGCCAACGACTCGACGAAAGCAACGCCAGCTGCGAGTTCTACGGCCATAGCCCCTAGGCTACTTGAGATAGGATTTGTGAACAATACTAATGGTAAATATTTTTCGTTTTATCCCATATATTTTCGTTTCGTTTGATATAGAATATTCCTGTACAAAATACCTATATTGCAGTTTCCTTGATATTTATACTTAGTTCTATGTGATCTGTAACGTTATATATGCAGGGAATAATGGTCGATATTTCAGAAAAAAAAAAAGAGTGAAACAAAAAATTTTCATAATAGGCTAAAAACTAAGTCGCATGAACAGTTCTTGGTTTTTTTTTTTCAATAAGCAATTAAGAATCATTTGATTTTTTTTTTCAAAATACGGGCACTTTTGTTCGCCATAATTGATTAAAGGTAGAGCATCCATTATATAAGATAGACTGAAGTCTTAAATATTAATTATTGCTTGGTAGCTGTGCAATCAGTTTCCTGGCTTCCTATAATCCCGTATAGTATTTACATTTCGAGTACAGAGGGCTAATTGACGTAGAGGGATTTGTTAACTCGATAATATATGCAATTAGCTTAGATGGTGGCTCACTAAGTAACCGATCGTTGCATTAGTGTACGTAATAATGCATAGGAATAAAAAGATGTCCACTATTGTTGACTTCATTCTCGATTTTTTTATGTTTCGCTTTGAGATTTTTTTTTTTCACTTGGCGAATTTTATAGCCAGTTTGGTTTTTCATGGCAAAATTACATTATTAGTTCGTGTAAGATTTTTTCTAAATTTAAAAACTCACTAATCACAAATTAATATAATTTGATGAAATAGTTATAAATATTTTTTTAATTTTCGTAATTTACTTACAAAACAATATAAAGAGTTATTTGTAATGTGAATCTAAATTTTTCCGTAATGTAATTTTAGCACAAAAAAAAATTGAATCTTAGAAGTATATTTACTTTTTTAAGATACTATTTTCTCTCGAATACCTTTTAAGCTATGTTATTGTAATCCTAAATACTATTTATGCTCTCATTTCCTTTTTAAGGGAAACAAATGAATGCTTAATAATATCTTAACTCTTATTAATATTTTTAGAATTAATAACTGTAATAGTAGCTTTAATGCGCGGAAGGAAGAGGTTTCTGATATAATTTATAATTTTCTGATTTAGTAAAAGAACATTAGGTGTCCGATGACGAAAAATGAGAGTAATTTTATCCCATCAGAGTTTGAAAAATTCCAGGAAGCATTTTATTAATCTTAAGGATAATTATTATCGGATAACATTATTTCTTTAATTTTTTTCTTAATTTATAATAAGAAATGTATTCCAAGTATTTATTATTAAGAGATAGACTCATTTCTTCTACACTCATTTCTCATTCTTCACACAACACTTATTTCTTTTAAGTTAAGCTGATCATTTTTATGGAAAGAAAAATGTAGGAATAACATACATTGGTGTCCATTAAAAGCTAAGACAACTAAAGAATAGAAAATAAGATCTTTTCAGAACTTTATTCAAACTATTGTAATTGTATTTTCTTTTCGTTTAACATTCACTTCATTAATATAATAAAAGCGCGCAAATTTCTTTCATAGAGTTGTTGTTTATTTTAAAATGAAAGGAACGCAGAAAAATATTTCAACTACTTTTAATCCAGCCAGGTTTGGACAGAAACATACAGAAAACTAATAATATCAATGAAATGTGAAATAATAAGATATCAAAAACCCATTTTTTTAAAAAACATTTATCATCATAAATTACGAGGTCGATTAATTAACACACAAATGTAGTCTAAAATTTCACTATTAACATATTGTTACGCAAAAAGGTTTTTCTGTGGGTGTGCGGGGAGTGAAAACCAATACCAACTCGGAGGATAACAACAAATGACGATTTATTTATAAGTCTTCAGTACAACACACAGGTAGCACAACTTGGTCAGTAACATTACACAAGTACACAGTGACACAGAAACGGTAACAAAGCCCAATTTTACGGACAGTCACAGTTATTTCAGCAACGTTTAGCTCACCAACTTATTACTCCTAGCTGTGGAGGCTGTCCGCAGTATATTCTGCTCTTCCAGAGCAGGATCTGACAATTACCGAAAGATACACAATGCTTCTTCGCAGATTCACTTAACATGCTCCATTTCAAGTGCCAACACTTTTCAGTCGATCCCACAATCGATCCCCTCAGCAGAGTCTCTAAAGACAGGGTCCAAAAGTTCCAAAAATTTCAGGTCGTACCTCTAGCAGATTCACTCAGCTACACTATCCCGATTGGTTTATAAAGCAAACTCTACAGACAAACTGATCCCTCACACAGACCGATTCCTTCGACAGACTGACTCCATTGACTGTAGCTCTTGGTTTATTTTAACCTATTCTGGACATATGTGAAGTCATGCCGAAAATTCACGAAAAGTCCGTAACTTTCTTCCCGTTCGATTTTTCGTATAGGTTCCAGCGCCTCCGAGTACTTTCTATTTGCCACCAAAGTCACCAAGGTTCTCGACGAGTCACCAAATGGTTGCCAAATCCATCGCCAAGATGAAGGGGTCACTGCTTAATCTCTCTTTTGTTAACTGGCGACATCTCTGTAAATCCAATTTTTTCATTATAAGAGAAGCGTTGCCGAGAAGCATCAACTCACGTTTGTAATTATAAAGATGTATAAAATTTTTGGGAAATTTGAAAAATGAACTTAGAAGAAGGAAAAATAAAACATTCAACTTCATGACGAAGAGAAATACTGTTCGAGATTTAGAAAAATTCCAAAATGGGAACTGTAAAAAGTGTTTCATCAATTTCTACAACAATAAAAAGATGAATTTTCTGCCGATACTAGTTATCAGTTTTGTGCAAACAATTTATGATAATCTTGTATCAGATGAAAATTCGTCAGCTCCAAAGCAAATAGAGGGAAATGATTGCATTTGCTAAAAATCATGTTTCGAATTCTCAGTTTTTCTAGAATATTGTAATATTTAGTGATGATAGCTAGTTCAATGTTTTCGGAAGTGATGGTAAGTGATACGTTAGGCGGAATCCTAATTCTGAATAACTTTCCCTAAACACCATTCTCACCATTAAGTAAGCTGTGACGTATTTTGAATTGGGTAGTATGTTTGAGTAAGAGGAAAAATTATTTTTTATTGATGTTGTCATGGATAAAATGAAATACGTAAACATACGGATAAAAAGAGTATTGAGTTGCTGCATTGTTTCCACAAAGTAGCAACTCAAGACATCGAGCTAAAATTGTTCAGTTTTAGTTGTTGAAAATTTTTAAATGAAACTAGATGCACCAAATAAATTTCTTGATATCTTGGTTAAACCATTGGTTTCAGTTGGAAAACATTTAATTGAAGGTATAATATTTGGATCAAAGAACACTTACAAACCATTTTACAAGAAACAAAAGCAAAATTATCCAATGTATGCAAATTGATTTGTTGGTCAAACATTGTTGGTATAAAAGATAAAAAATTGACCATTCTTTTTTCCCTTGATTGCCCCACTCACTTAACTATGGGCTGAAATAAATAAATATAAGATCAATAAAAAAGTAAAACGAGTACTATGAACTGGAGTAAATGTGGACTAAGAATGGATATTGGAATACATGCGGTACATTTGGCACCAGCGCAAAAAAACATACCTTTTTATTTGACAAATTGTTCTGAAAAATGTTGCTTCTAAAGATGAAATTAGTAAAAAGTACCAATTCAATTTACATTCCATTTACCTATCACTTTTATATTTATACGATTCATATATTTTTTAAAACAATGAGACTTTTTCAATTTAACGGACTCTTATTTCAAATTAACACCAACGAGGATTGCTGAGTATTACCTCGAAACACTGCATAAACTGTGATCCTAGTACTAAGTATTTCGTGCCATTCAGATGAAATAGTTCGAAATACTTAATGCCGGCTCAGTATAACCCTTAGTTCAAATCTAACGTCTAGCTACGAAATCATGGTTAATAACATGATAGACAAAAATGATTTACACTGGAGATTTACCCGGTTTAAGTAGTGACTGAGAATCGCCATACGATGAACTTAAGCTGTGGATGAATCCACTTTAAAATTGCCCCATTTAAGAATTGAATTCTTCCCCTTTCTGAGGGGTGAGGGCCTCATGTTGGAAAACAGTGGTCCACAGAATCCTTTTTTTTCGAACAATTTATATTATAACTAAACGAATCATGTATGTAAATTTTACTTAAGGAAAAATTAAACAATGAATCATTAGTTTCAAAAAAAAAGAGCACACAAAACATTAGTTATAACATTTCTCTGGTATTAACTTAAAAAGTATTTTAAAGTATGAGTGTAGCCTTTGGCGTTACCAGGATTAGTGTCATCTAGTGCAGTATCTGAGGATGTCCCCATTCCCTGTTTTTTTCCGTAAGTCATTTAATATGGAAATATTTACATAATATTTTCCCTTATCTCAATTAAAATGTAATATAATAATATACGAAGATAATAAATATTTGAATTCTTAAACAAATCTTTGGAACAAACAGCAAAATATTTCAAAGTAAAAAATAACGCCAAAAATTGCTTTTAAGTCGACCCTATAACTTTCTTTATTACTGTGCAGTATGCTATATCACTCTTAATATTTTGGAGATGCTGACTGTAAAGACCCTGCAGAACTGAGGTATCATTAAACTACTTCACAAATTGAAAGAAATTAATTGGATTTTAGTAAACAAGCATAAAATTAGAATCTAAAACTTATTATTATGTAAATGTTTGTGAGGGCAATGATAACTGATTTTTCTGTCAACATACACGAGATGTGGCTATTAAAAGCGAGACTGACATTGATAAAGAAGATGGACGCATGCGCCAAACATCATCGATCCACAGCTATTTAGCTTGAAGTTTTTTCTTTCCAATGCAGTGCCTCTCTATTCTGGAAACAAATCCGATTACCCGTAACCTTCGTTCGCATTGGAGTTAATTTTTTGTTTTGTCGGAAAAATGATAAGAGAGCAACGAATTGTTGTGAAATTTCTCATGAAACAAGGAAACACCACTATTGAAACTTATAATTTATTAAAAGAAGCGCAGGGAAATGAATGCTTATCTCGTACACGTATTTTTGAGTGTTTAAGTGTTTTCAAGATGGTTGAGGAGACATTGAAGAGGATTCCCTCTCGGGTTGACCTTTCAAGTCAAATCTGGTTGACATTATTGAAAAATCGGTGATTTGGTTTGATCTGATCATTGGTTAGCAATTTACGTGATTTTTGAAACTGTAAGAATTGATAATGAATTCGTAAGGCAAATACTTCCACGAAGAAAATGTGCCAACTCATTTTATATTGTATGTTAAGAGGTTTCTAGCCAAGTAGTGCATCCTAGTATTAGACCATCCACCTTATTCACCAGATCTTGAGCCAGGGGACTTCTATAAGTTTCTTAAGGAGAAATCTGCATTAAAAGTAATAAGATTTGAGTCGATGAAGCAGTGAAAGAGAAAGTGGTACGCTTCCTGAAGATGCTGACAGAAAAAGACTTCCTACACTGTTTCGAACAATGAAAGATTCACATGGAGCGTTGTAGGGATAGAGGAGGAGTACATATTAAAAGTAATAATAAGTAAATATGTATGAAACCAAAATAAAATTTTAAATAGCGATAATTTTGTTATTTAAAAGCCACACTTCATATTTTGGGGTTATACAAACTCAAAACTAATATTCAGATTGCACTCAATGCATTGCGTTAATTTCGCTCTAAACTAACTTTAGTAACTAAACTAGTTGCTACTTTTTTTACGGATTTCATATAAAAGATCATTTGAATACATTCTTGCTCACGAAATATTCTATTTAAGGCGTGTAGAATATCGCTCGACAAATATTTTGTAACAGGTGTAATTTTAGAATTTCTTTTCCACCGCAGTATCATGGTGATCATTACCAGTATTGATTCGGTTGTGGATTTGAGATTTGATTCCAATAAAAGCATGTAGCGCAGTGGAGCTGAAGAGCTTTATATTCTGTTGGAATTCAAAGTCTTTGCGTTAGAACGTCGTGAAAAAAAGCAGATTGGAACATCATAACATATCTGCTTAGATACCATCCCACGTGGGTATCGAGGACAACGAGGCAGTTGATAAAAAGCAGCTAAATCTCCAATATCTCCCAACCTAACATATTGTAATATTTTAAGATACGTTAAATATTTTACTTATATTTAAAGCCATTCGCATAATCATTGTAATTTGGAATTAGACAATAAAACTACATCATGCAAAACGCATCATTTTTCAATGGAATTCAAATTCATTTAGAAGGCAGAGCGTTATTTTGGCACGTCTACGAATCGAACACGGGAGATTGACACATTTGCACCGTTTATTGGGAGAAGATGCCTCCCTCCCCCACGTTTGCAATCATTACATACACCTTCTGACAGTGAGGCATATTTTGACTGAATGATCTATCTTTACCTTTTTACCTATATATATATATATATATATAAATTTTTCTCATATTTTTATGTGTTTTAATAATAATTTCATTGCTTTGTCTTATACATACATATATATATATATATATATATATATATATATATATATATACATATGGTGATGATGTGTTATATTTTTTCATTTTGAGTATGT
Source organism: Nephila pilipes (assembly GCA_019974015.1). Lineage (NCBI taxonomy): Eukaryota > Metazoa > Arthropoda > Arachnida > Araneae > Nephilidae > Nephila > Nephila pilipes. The sequence goes on along the minus strand of BMAW01059460.1, from coordinate 178,537 downwards.
GATATACATCTTGAAGCTTAAAGAAAATTCCGTCTTACTACTCACATATTTGAATCTTCATTTCTTTGAATTCTGTAAGTAATTTTTATATTTTGATCTGTTGATAATTTTTAGAATGATAGATTTTATTTTGTAAATTTTATCGTTGAAATTTTTTGCATTTTTTAATCATTGAACTATTTTGTAATTTGGATTTCCCAATTCAGCCTACCAGGAATTATAGATTTTATTTTTGTAGATTTTATCGCTGAATTTGTTTGCATCTTTTAATCATGAACTTTTTTGCAATTTGGATTTCCTAATTCAGCCTACCAAGTCGCAAAGGGGGAAGGTTGGTACCATTAAACTAGTTTAACCCCGCTTAATCGGTTCTCAGCCCGATATTGCTTTTTGACTTGCTGGGTTCCATATTTTCTTTTATTTTTCTTTCATTGTTACATTTCTTTCTGGTTTTTTGTCTTTTTAATTATTTTAAATTATTCTTTCTTAAATTTTCAGTAAGTTTAAATTTTAATTTGTTTCAACCAAAAAAAAATGATGATTTCCTAACCTTGATTTGGACCCAATGTGACCTATGATGATTCAGTGCTTATAACTTTAACATAATCAGCCAACCTCATATCTGCTTTCTTCCACGCCATGTTGTTCTCATTTGAATTATATGTGGACAGATATGAAAAGAGATGACTTGTCCTTCTTTTCTTTTAACCGTGATTCAAAACTGCGAGAACTTTCTCCAAAAGATCTTGTGTTGCTTCTTAGAGATCAAAAACTATTAATTATTCAATATAATTGTTTTCCAAAGATCAAAATACTTCCAAGAAATTGTATATAAAAGGTGGTTCTGTAGCTAAATTGTAAAATCATGTACCATTGTTCGATAATCACTGATATAATATACCACGCTTAGTATGGATATTTTTAAAGCATGTCTTATAATTTATTTTTTTTATTTTCAGTTTCATACAGTGTAAAATTCTGAGCGAAACATTGATCTATTCTAGAACCTTTCTTTAACTTATACATGGAATTAATTTCCCTGATTTTGTAATTAAAATTCCAACTCTTTTCCAATCAAATGACACGTGATTATGCAAATTAGATTAAGATAAGTACTGGAATAAATTGAATTGAGTATAAGGATATGTAAGTTAAAAGGAACTAAAAATGAAGGGAAAAGTTGAAAATACGTAGTCAGTAGATGATAGTAAGTGAAATTGGAGTGAATTGCTGTCGTTGATAGTCTCGATTAAAAACGATTTGACTGAAACTTTCCCGGTTAGAGAAGTCGAAACCACAATATTCTGATGTTCCTTGTTTGAAAAGAGTGAGTTGATAAACTAACCCCTTATTATTTAATTTTAAGATAGGATTCAGGCACGTTGAAAGTTATTTGAGAGAGAGAGAGAGAGTAATGTTGCACAATCTGTGAAGAAAACTAATAAACAGTTATTATGTTTCTCTGATTTTCATAAATTAGAATAGTAATCTTATTGACTATTTAGTTAAATTTTACGACGGCTGTAGATTTAAATAATAAGAAGGAGGGATTACACTTGTATCAGAGATATGCTTGGTAAACTGTAAGTAGTGGATTCGAGTGTTGCTTCCTCATAAAACCTTTCAATTGAATATTAAGACTTATCGACTTTAAATCTCACAAGATTTAAACGTCTTTAAATGAAATATTGCAAATGTAAAGATATTAAATTATCAATAAAGGCTTCTTTCTCGTCATTTAAGATTTGGAGGCGAATAGTTAATATCGTGTAGTACAGAGTTCTGTCTCAAAGTTAGTTCAAATACAAAATAACAAAATTGATATAAATTATGTCTTAGAACGATATCATATTATTTATTAAATGCAATCGCGTATGAACAACACTGTCTGTTTTAGATACAATTCGCGACACTGAAATGCAACACGAAGAAGGAATAGTGAGAAAGTTATGCAAATTTTAGGATAGACACACGTCACCAGTTATATGAATGATGTGAAATGCGCAGATCTCCAGCGCACGTTGAAGAAGATATAAGGGAAAGCACCTTCAGAATGTTCAATTGTCATGACTTTATTTCTACTAGGGAAATTATCATACACAATTTGTTCTTGTCTCAGAGGACGCGAGTAACAGCAGATAATAATAGCAAGCCAGCGTCAACGGAGCAAGTTCTTGCAGACAGAAGATTTTACGAGCAGCACGATTATCGGACTGATCAGGGCAGGTTGGTTCATACGGCAAATCTCAGCTGAAATACACCTGGACACGTTCACAGAGCTCCGGCAGTAAGAAAATGGTCAGAACAAGGGAATGTGGTAAGTTTGAGGGGTGCCGATGCAGCGAGAGTGATTTCAGCATATACAGATCGACGCATCGGCTGACCAGCGGTGGCGGACCCGAAAGTCACTTCTACCTCCAATATGTAGCATATTCAAGACAACCTGGATATTCTCATACAGCATAGAACCATTTTCAATCGATTGGGTGCTAGTGGCTGGCCCTCATAGCGTCCGTTAAGAAGAATGTCATTTACTCCACAGCTTAGAGGCCAACGTCTCTAATGGTGCCGGACTCGAGCGATGTGGACGACGGAATGTATTGAGTCGCGTTTCAGTTGGGTCACGTTTCCGTTTCTCCAACGATAATTGCCGCGTACGTGTGTGATGTCAACGTGTAGACAGGTTGAATCCGGTAGCAATTCTGCAACGCCAAACCGCGTGACCTGCGGCATCATGTTTTGTAGCGCAAAAACGTAGGATTCCAGACCAACTCTAGTTCGTATTCAGGGCCCTATGATTGCCCAACGATACGTGAATGATGGTCGGTAATATTCCCCTACCTTCAGGTGGTGTCCAATGCCCTTTGTCAGTAGAATAACACCCGACCACGAACTGCTCGCATCTGTCAACGTGATCTACAAGTTGTATAGGTGGTTCTCTGGGCACTGTTATCTGATGTTTCACTAGCTGAACACATTTGGGATGTGATTGGACGCCATTTGCAAACCTTGCCACTGTCGTGTTCAGAAGATAGACTGTGGCAAATTGTTGACAAGGAAAGCAAAGCCATTGTACTCTCATTGACTTTGTACCTAGACTTGTTGCTTTGTGTATCGCCCTCCATTGTGGTCCTACAACCTACTAAAACGACGCTGATTTCGCTTTGTATTATGTATATAATTTTGAAATAAAGATAATTGCTCGTTGCTGTCTCTCTCTGATTGCCGAGTTTCTTCATTTTTTGAGCACCACTTCCTTTTGTTGTTGCCTTTTCAAAGTCAAGATGTGTATTTCATGAAACTTATCTTTTTCATTATTTAATTTAGTGTGCTGAACAGTATATTGTTACGAATCCAGCTTGACATTTCCCTAAAATGTTTTACTTGTAAATGAAAAGAGATTTTTACAAACATTTATACTTCGTGTTTTTCGTTACTATGGATGCCGTATTAATATATATGTATTTTACTACATAAGAATATAAATTATTTTATACTCATTTGTATGAAGTCGGAATTGTTGCTTTTAGCAGAAAAAAATTCTTAGAATATCAATGGATATATATTATTTAAAAAATTCATAAGACGTCACATTTTATTAAGCATTTTTTTCCCAGTTTTATTTTTCAAAAGGTAGAAAACTTTATATAAGAAGCATTACCATGATTTAAAAAAATGTTGTTCTAATAAATAACATAATATAAGTTTCTATTTTGTTCATAATGTTTAGAAACACCACTATTGGTAATTGAATTAAGATTTCCTTTAGATAAAGTACTAATTAAAATTCTTCTAATAGCAAGTGGAATTCCAAACTTAAGCACCAGAGAGCATGAAAGCGGTGTTTTCAATAAATCTAGTTTTAATTCGTAATTGTTTACTTCTACGATTAAGATCATTCTGTTAAGATAGTTAAATTGTGTAATGAGTATAATGGAAAGTCTTATTATCCGCATTTAATTAGGTTTGTAGAAATATTATTTCGCTACGAAGAGTGAACGTTTCCTTGTAGTGATGTTTATGGTAAATTAGACATTTAATTTGCCAAAGTAATTCTGCAAAGACTGCCATAAATGGTATTGTGTCCTAAGAGTTATATTAATATTTACATTTATTTGAAATTGATGATAAATCTTTAGTACCTTGCATTTACAAATATTCATTTAGCATTAAGAGAAAAGATAAATCAAGGTACTTAAATAAATAGGTCCTTATGAAAATTGAAGTATGACTATAAAGAGTTTGGAAATTGAATTAACTGGACCACCATTGAAAATAATTGTTTTGAAATTCAAATAATAAGCATCATTTTATATGTGAAATTTAAAAGGGAAAAATAAAATTATCTAAAAGTAAAGATAATAATTCATAGGACATACAGATTTTTTGTTATTATTATATTAAAAATTGTATGTATAACATGTACTTAGGAATTCTTTATTTTCTAGCTTTATATTCTTTTTATTGTATGAGCTACTAATATATCAAAAGAGTCGTCACATATTTGAAATTAGCGAAGTTAGAACAATTACAAAGACAAATATTATGCTTAGAATATATAACTTTAGACACTGTTTTATTGACAATTCATATTTTTAAATGTACGGTAATGTTTCGGGTGTGCTAATACATGTACGAATCAACGGATAAAAATTTTTACATAGTAAAAATCGTGCAGTTATTTGAAACTGATATTTAAAGATATATTTTATGCAGAGCCAGCCATTTGAAGGGCGCGGTGGTTTTGGGGGGACCAATATGTGATCAAGAACTAAAATTATGCACTTTTGTTCAAAAAAGCGATAATATTTCTATCGTTGTCAGTATGAAGAAAAGAAGATTTATCACAAACATTATTCTTGCACGCCTATGAATTTCAACAATCTTCAAACTAATTTTTGAGTTTGCAAACTATTATTACAATCTATATTTCGAAGTTTTAGTTTTTAGTTTGTAAAGTATTATTACAAAGTTGTAGATGAAAACCTAATCCAGGAAATTGGTTTGCTAAATGATTTGAATTTGGATGAAAAGGATGTAAATAACGCCCAAGACATACTGTAATATATAATAAATAATAATTATAATTAATTATTTCTAATGTATTAAATGTGTTAAATATTTTTTTTACATTGTCACAGTTGCTATAGGAAGTACTCAGTGCTCCTTTAGCGAATTAAGATTAATAAAGAATTATCTTCGGTTGACATGTGTGCAGAATGCTTAAATTGACTTGCTATAATAAGCTTCGAAAAAGAAATTGCTAAAAAATGTAAATTTTCTGAAGTAATTATTATATTAGCAAAATAAAAAACATGCATTAAATAAACGTTCATTAATATTATATGTTCATTTTTTTAATTTTTTTTTTAGTTTACAAAAAATTTAAGGCCCCAAAATGGTTTCTTGCATACAGGCCCCTTTATAGAAAAGGTCGACTCTGGGTTTAGTAACTTATTCTGAGAACATGGTAAGAATGCTTTGCTAAGATACTATGTAGGTTGAAAGTATTTGTACAAATATGAAAGTTTAATTACTTTAATAGTTTTTCTTATATTTAATAAATATATCAAGTTCTCTTCTAACGAATATTAAATTTGATACAAAAAGCCATGTTTTAAGTTTTTTGATTTTCTAAACGAGTATAATAACTTCTGTCATTTAAACAGCTTTTGCCTAATTTTCTAAGCAATGATTAACCAAGGGTCTTGGATCTAAAACTCCACCCTTTCATTTGTGTTGAAGGCAGTCGTTATTTCATATTAAGAAGACTAGGGATTTCAATAAAGATACTCGATGTATTGTAATTGCAACTTTATCTAAAATGTAATTCAAAATATGTTGTTTTCTGCAAAAAATATACAATAAAACTGCGTGTAATTGAATCAGTTTTACACCACATTTAAAATTTGAATTTAGTTAAAACAAATTTCAATAACAACCGTCTATGGTAACCGCGACATCAAAATGCTTCAAATTTGCATTTTTTTTATTCTGATGTTAAAAACAGAAGAAACTTTTCTGAATCCGTAGATGTATAATTTATAAGAATTTGATAAATAGAGCGTTCAAAAATTGATACTAAAATTGTAAACAAACGTGATACGCCCCAGATGGCATAAGCACCAACACAGCGTGGAAGACTCACACCTGATGAAATTTTGTTTTTGTAGAAATACTATGCCTTAGGTATTATCTGAAATATAAAACGTCTCATATCTAAAATAGTTAAAGTTGTATGGTAAATTTATTTTCGTACACTGTCAACGGATGCTAACTCACAGCATGGATACTGCCCATCTAGCTTGGATACTTGTGATGTGGGTTTAATAAAGCTTCATTGTTAGAAAAGACTTATTTACACAAACATTCACTTCCTAAATCTGTGTTTCTCGCCATATAGCCTATATTTAAATTCAAATTACTTCTAAATAATTATTACTTCTTGTAAATCAAATTACTTCTAAATAATCCACAATTTAAAATTTCAAAGCAATTAACTGATAAAATGACATTGATTTGTCCAATTAATTATAATGTAGTGCTGGATTGCATTAAAAATATTATATTTTACGCTATTGTGAAAAATATCTATATTTGAGTTTTCTCAAAATGTGTTTTTTTAGGATTCTGGTATACCTTTCTCAAATTATATTCTATCCATAAATTTGATAATTTGCACATTATGAGATGAATCTATTTTCTACACGGTAAATTTAATTTTTTTATAATACATGCTCACAAAATTTAGATATACAAAATATTTGAGTAAAAATTTAGCAAATTTGAATTAAAATATTTAAAAGTTTCTAAATTTTTCTAAATTTAATTAGAAAAAAAGAGTAAAACAATATCTAATTTATTTTTATTTTAAAATTCTTTCACTGATTGCTTCTTCTTAAATTTTATTCATATACAAAACATGCTTTCTTGAATAATATATTATTTTCATTCAGGTCAAATTTGTAGAAAGTTAAACTTCATTAATTCTATAATTTCAGAGATTAATGATTTTTTTAAATATTAGATGAGACCTGATTCTTAAATAAGTTTTTTTAAAATTTATATTGGATGTTTTTTGCATAATACTTTAGTATTATGATGATAATCATCTATATTGAAAAAAAATATCAACTTTAATCGAATCTTATTAGAATACTCAAAATTTTATTCCCCTCCGTCTAAAGCGTAAGTTTCTTCTGTTGTCTATGACAAAATATTCCTTAATAATTTTCTTTAAACACCACCGTGGAATCTAATTTCCATGAAACTATGCATAATCTCATATCTGAAATAATTGGTACTCAGGCATAAAATACATGTTTTCTGCTTCCATAAATACTTCGCGTAATATGCCTAGGTTCTGAGAGAGAATTTGACAAGATTTGTACTTCCCCTAAAAATCCATACTGTCTATCCTTCTTAATCTCTATCTCAAAAGCATGAACCTTAACACGACTCGTTGTATTCCCTCCAGATCAGCCCCAGCATTACTCTCGAAGTCTGCTATATCCGTCTAAGGTTATTTACTCCTAAATGCTATCACTGAAGATTGTGAGGCTTTGAACTAAGTTTATCGCGGCGTCCGTGTAATTAGGGTAGATTACCTATTAAACATCCATACGAGAATAGGTTAATGTTTTATTAGTGCATCAAACCTGGACTAAGAGTTTAAATTTTCAAGTTTTGTACTGAAAAGAGGGTTGATTGTTTTAGGTAAATGAAGGGAAAATATTAACACGAGAGATATTTTTTTAATAATCAGTATTAAAAATGAATATTTTTCAGTGTTATCCAATACTTAAAGCCATTAATAAATAAAAGTATCATGAATAATGGTTGATTCAGTATATACCTGTAGTTATATAATTAGGATAAACACCTTTAAAGAAGGAAAATATTCTCTCTCTTTTTTCATTTATCATTAAATAATCGAATACATATTGTGATAAAGAATGTATTATTTCTGCAAATAATCTATTTTTGGTAATTTTTAATCTTGCTTTCCCTAATGCTATTCAAATAAATCCGAATCTTTATCTTACATCGCAAAATTCATCGTTTTATTCATTCTTTTCAATTCTGTAGGAGTATTACAATTATAAACAATAATTTGATACTTTGGTTAATCTAGGATTCTGCTATTTTATTCAAAAGAGAGATTACGGAATAAAAGGGACCAGAAGGTATCTTTTTCTATAAAATATCTTTTATATTTCGATGATACAATTAATACACATTGAGTAAAATAATCAATATAGTTATAGTGATGATAATTATTTTCTCGCACTGCCCATGATTGTTTACATTGTAAGACTGTGAAACGAGGTTCCTTGCTTACTTTTAACAGCTCATCTCTGTAATTAATCAAATATAAAATTGTTTCGAAACATTTATTACAACATTATTACCTAACACTTAGTCACTTTGTGACGTTGGTCTATTTGCTATTTTCTCTGAACTAACGTCGAGGTATTTTAACAAGTTGAATTTCATAAAATAACAATTTATTCCCATCCCAAATGAAATATGATCAGGTAAATGAGATGAATATAGAAGTGAAGTAAAATGATTTTGGTACAATAATATATAATTAAAATGGGATTAATAGAAAATAGAGGGAGACAGAAGATAACTTTCTGTCAGAAAATTGTCATTCCGATTGAAATTCATCTGTTAGTTTTGTGGATTCAAGAGAGTTCTATTAAAATATTAGGCCACGTAGTTCTCTAGATGAGAGTTGTAAAATTAAGAACGAGTGAACTGTTAGATATATTTCTTATTTAAATCATAAATTAAGATTTTGATTTAGGTTGAGATTCTACAGTGATAATAAATAAAGAATTCTGTTTTGTTCTTGCATATCTTCAATTGGATTTTAGTAGTTCTTGTTTAATAAATTAGATTAAGATATTGCACAAGACCTGGTTAATGAAAGGCAAGTTTCACAACTAAACTGATCTATTTTACTGATCCGTAAAATAGATCTTATTTCTTCTAACCAGAGATTAGATCTATTTTACGGAACATATACATTTGAGTTTAATTTACATCATTTCTTCTTTTCAATCTAATATTCAAATAATACTAAAACTCAAAAAAGTATACATTATCACATATAGAAAATATTTGTATACGATGAAATCAGACAGAAACCTTTACGTTCTTTAATAAATTAACATTGAAAAAACGGCAGAAAGAAAAGAGCATGAAAATTCGTTACTATAATTAAAACATTTTTTTTAACTCTACAATGCCTATCAAGAGAACACTAAATGAGATATGCTGAGGTTTACATTAATGTCAAGAGAACGATGTAAGCAATATAAACCCAAGTAACTAAATGAGCAGTCGCCTAAAGCAACAGTTCTCAACCGATTGTACCCTCACCCCAACATGAGACATCGTTAGTGTTCACTTGAAAATAAAACAGTTATGACAACCACACAGCTCAGAAAAGAACTAAATGGTTTTAAAATTAAAAATAATCAATATTAAAATTGAATTATTGAAAGAATTAATATTATTATTGAATTAGTGTTAAAAATAATTTTAATAAGTTGGTAGATGTTTTTATTAAGATTATTAGTTGTAACACTGTAAATTCCTGAAAAGAAAATTTTAAATCCCACATCAGATTCTATTCTACAGAAACTTTTCAAATGAAGAATGGTGAACCTAGAGTGATTAAGAGTTTACAGCATTGAGGAATACATTGCATCTTCTAAAACACCACATTACTCTATTTTACAAAAATTAAAAACAAAAAGTAGATCATTTAATATCTTTCAATATATCACTTTCATGGATAATTTTTCGGAGTCTGTAATAGATGAAATAGTTTGTTTGTGATGGAGAATGTCTGGGGGAATCTTGGCAAGGAGGAAAATACTAAGTCATCTGGAGATACATGGGCAGAAAATGGGTCGAATCTACTGTTATAGTTAAGTTGAATTGTGCTCATGCCTAGGAGACCAATGAGGCGGTGCACCTGTCTGTTTTCGTAACTTAATACAAGCACCACTTGAAGCTTTAGGCATTTATTACAAGCACCACTACTATAGAACCATCAGATATATATAAAAGAAAGGTAAGTGGACTATGGGGAAAAAAAAAGAGTCACGTGTTAAGGCTTGTGCCTTTAACAGAGGACGGCACAAAAATAATTAAGTTCTTACACAATCAGTTGCGAGTAGCTTTTTTAGAATCAGGTATATTCATAATCTGTGTTAGATAGAAGATGATACAAATTATTTCTTGATAGATTAGTGAATTGCTTCAAGAAAGAAAAGCTGTGTTTTAAGAAATATGCGTAAGAGGGGTGCAACTTTATATACAAAAAATTATCAGATTGATGCTTTGTTATTAAGATATAAGCGAGAATATATCTTTCACTGACGATACGATTCTTAATTGTACTGTATTGAGTTCAAGATGTAATGAGTTTTTTTTGTGTATATTAAAGGTAGTTAACAATATAGAATCTTAAGTACCGTAAATTTTAGAAAATTATACAAGTGTCATAAAAGTTAATGAAAAATATTTAATTATATCACACCATTCATTAGCTAAGTTAGTTTTTAATACAAATCGCTTAAGAAAATTATACGTATATTTCAATGTAAACTAAAAACGAGAATCATAGATAAAATTATGGATTCTACTGTAAGTTATATTTATTTAGGCAATAAATTCCGATTAAATATATTTTATATGGTAAATTCATAATATTCATGAAATATATATCTATAATACTTATTCATAAATAATGTTTAACTATTATAAAAATCACTTGTGTGGTACAGCTTTAAAGATAATAGTCATTTTGGAAATTATGATAGATAATGGAGACAATTTTTCTCTAATTAGGACAATAATTAGAAGTTTTCATAATGAAGATTAGATAAATAATTTGAAACACGTTTTAAGCATCAATTTGTATTAATTCAATTCATTTTACATGCAAACAAAAATAAACTGTTGCTTTATATTGTTGTTTGTGTTAATGTAAATTGCAAAATCAGATATTATTGTAGTAGCTACAAACAGCCAAATTATAACGACAAAAGAAATCAGAATTAAATTTTGTTCTACGTTAACATATAAAGGCAAACACAATTACTCTTTTGGAATTCACGTGGTTAGCTTTCCGAACATTAACGATAAACAATTTATTATTTCTGGAATGTTACGTTATTTATATTAACATATTAAGACATTTACATTGTTACCGTATCCAACTTTCCGGATTTCTCTTATAACATTTTATTGAAGGAAATGCAGATTAAAAAGAAGATATGTAGCATGGAGATTTTGAGATATTTTCCGTACCACTCTTCTCTCCGTGCCACTAAATGCTAAACGGGAAGCACTAAGCTATCCCATATTGTTTTAAAGAAATTTCATTTATATTAACGAAGGCGAATGATACCGATTGGGTGCGAATGCTTTAAGTTAATGGGTACAAATATTCGGTATATAAAGTTATAATTATATTAATACGATATTTGTAAGTAGATATAAATTTCATAAGTATTATTTTTTAAAATAATAAAAGAACTAACAATCCAAATTAGCAACGTAATGCAGAACTATTTTTTGCTATTTTTTATGAAAAATGGTATTTTTTTAGTTAATTTAATCTAATAAAAGTATATATTTAAGAAAAATTCTAATCGGCGTTTGGATCAATGTGTGTATAGTAATAAAATCACAAAAAATACGATGTGGATCCAAAGAATACGATCATATGTAATCAATGTGATTTTTTATGGTTTGATAAATAATTTGGTTAATGAATAAAATTATTCAAAGCAAGTGCACTATTTTTTCAAAACCCAGAGCAGAAAAGCTAGAATAGGTGCAAATATTTGTTTGATTTTACAGTAGTATTTCGAAATAAGCGTGTTTCTGAATGGTAGTTTTTCCTATAACAGTATGCAAACATATTAGGGGGTGTTAAGATATTTGCATACTTTTATAAAAAACTACATGCAAATGCGTAGGTCATTTCTTAAAATTTTAAATTTTGTGAAATATTTTTTGTATTTACTTTAACATATATTTAAGGCTTTGTAATACAAGGGTCACTCTATAAGTCTTTAGAAAATCCAAGACATGTCTTTAGTAGAATCGAAAATAGCTTGTTTTTAGTTCGCATCATGAGTCACTAGACAGCTGTTCAAGTCTGAGTTACACGTATTCATGATCATGATGCCATTTGCACTTCAAGAATTCTTTGTGATAACTTTTCCGATCAATGAGATCCTCCTCTCCTTCTTAGAAAAAGTTTCACTGGATGCAATTCATTGTTTTGTTGCTTGGTTTCAAGTGCATAACGATGAATCCATTTATCATCGATGGTGACAATTCGACGTGGCAGCAATTAAATGTTGATTTGGCACAAAAAAACTACCAAACCAAAACTAAATTAGGAATCAAAATCAAATTAGTTTCGACTTCGTTTAACGGAAGGCAATGCCCAACGGTATTAACAAGTTACCTTAATAGTACTATCTGTCTTTAAATGCAAGTATTTTTGGAAGCACCCACGTAGTTTCGCTAACTTAAGAAAAAAAAAAAAAAAACTCAAATAAATGAAACCTTTAATACACAAATGCAAACAGTAATATATCCTTCATTAGAAATTATTTTTTGTCTTTCGTTCCAATTTTTTTTAAATTTTTTGAAAATTCATATTAGTACGGATAAGTAAAATCACTAATGCATTCATTAAAAATTCTTTGAAGAAAATAAAAAAAGATGTTCAAATAGAAAGCACATTTTTTTCTAGTCAGCTCAAAAAGAATCCAATATTTATTTTGTAAGAATAGAAATATTAAAAATTTAAGAAATATTCCTGTTAACGTTTGTGTTTCAAATCTACTCAAAGATATCCCGAAATATATTTTGTGAGATATGGATTTAGCAAGCTCGCAACTATGCCCACATGGCTGCCTTAACATCTTGTTGCAAATTCCTTGAGGAGTTAATATTGAAGAAAATTTAAGTAAGATGGTAAAAATTTAATTTTAATACAAAAGGAAAAAGGAAAAGAAATTAAAAAAGTTCTATACAAAATTTTGCAAATGACAGATTTAGCCACTCAAAGTGCGCTTTTTATTCAAGCGTTTTTCTGAATTTCACTTGGTGTGTGTGTGTCATCAAATTTTCGATCGTTAATTTAACCAACTTCCCATCAAGCTAGAGCTTTTAAATTTTGGGAATCTTTCGTACTCGCCTAACAATGCAATATTTAGACATTTGCGACAGGTTTTAACTAACATTTCAATAATTTTAATGAGTCAAAATATTATTTCCCCTTAGCGCTTTTAGGATTGATGAAAAATTTCTTTCCCCCTCTGAGAACACCGGCCTTTCTCCACACTCCACATGAGGTATCGTAAAACTCACAAAGGGGAGATAGTAAGGGTTGCTGACTTTCAGTCAGTAGTTAATCATTCGCAAGAAAGAAAGATTCCAATATTTGACGCCGAGTCTTATCACAATAATTTTTTTAAAATTCTGGTTCTCCTTCTTTTTATTAGAATTATTTACAATCTTTCAAATGCATATTTTGATTTTATGAGTATTATGAATTTTTTAATACGCTCACAAATGTCTCTTTTTAAGTAAATTTTAAAGTTAAAAATAACTAAGAGTTTTAACTAATATTTAAATAATTTTCTTTAATAAACTTTGCCACCATATAAAAATGTCGTTGTTTGGTTTTTATATCGAATTATTTTATGATTATTATTAAATTACTGTATTAAATATAAATATTAACCCTTTCAGGGGTAGGGTATATCTTTATATCACATGATTAGCACTCTAAAAATTCCTGTAAAATACCCTTTTTTTCCCACATATTTATCTTCAAATGGTAGCTTATAGCTTTATTTACTTCAATTAGGTGGCACAACCATGCAGAATAATCATAAAAAGTATTGCTTTGAATCTAATGAGATCTCCTAACAAGAAGTTGTTTTATCCCGACCAGAAATGTTTTATCCCTTACAGAAATGTTTTATCCCTTACAGAAATGTTATCATCAGATAACCAATCCACATATTGGGAACTTAATATTACTCAAAACAAAATATATAATGTATTCGTTCATACTTCAAACAAAGTGGTATAAAATTGATGCTGCCGTGACACAGAGGGTTAGAGAGCAACAGATGGCAGCACTAAAACTTTCGAATTAGACTGATATGTGACAGTTTACTTTATTACAGTAAAAGATAGAGGTCGAAAATAAGTTATAAAGTGCCAGTCAGGAAAAAATTAAACATATTCTCAGAAGAAAAGAAATTTAAAACAGAAAATAAGTTCTATGAAAAGTTTTGTGAAGAACAGATTTAACCACCTAAGGTTTGTTTTATTTACAATTATTATTAATTTACTCAGTTAAATATAAAAATTAAAAATAAACGATGAAATATGGATAAATGGAGAAGAGTAAACTTTTCCGATATTAAAATTACAGAAAAAGATAAATTATTAAATTGAATATTATATCAGCTACGAGTAATTAAAATTGAAGCAAGCTATAAATTATTAAATTGAATCTATTTAAGCTAAATGAAATTAAAATTGAAGCAAATGATAACAAATTGAAAAGTGATCTTTTTCGCCAAAAGTGATCCACCTAAAACAGTAGCCCCTTGGGAAGCTAAATAAATGGCTGCCTCATAGGTGTCATAAAATTCTGAATAATGTTATTCATTTTCAGTTTTATCTTTATTCCAGTTTACATATGATTTAAGGTAATACATATATTGTTAAGTAAATAAAATAATTAGTTTTTATATTTGTTTCACTTCAATTCAATGAAAAATTTGGGGAAATTTATTACGACATATTTTTGAAAATTTAGTTTATTAATGGTGAAAGTATGTATAAGACATATAGTACATACATTTTTGTTCAATCCAATAACAAATTCTATAGAAATGTTTTCTGACGTATTTTTAAAAATTTGTTTGATTTATTTTGCAATTCACTTTTGGTGAAAACAGACATAAAAATGTACTCAAAAATAAGATAAAATTTTGAAAAGTGGTCAGGAACGACATTTTTGGGTTAACTGAAACAATAGCCCCTTGGATGACAAATATATTCTCAAAAATTGAAGAATTTGTTAGTAAATTTCGGAATCAGTTTTAACTCATGTGTTTTCAACATTATTTTGTGTGTTCTTGAAATAATGAGCAAAATTAATAATGCAAAATTAATATAGCATAATTGTTTGTATCAAGGATATCTTTATATTTTATTTAAGCATAGTGTTCCCTTAAGTTCGATAACCCAAATCTATTTACTGCATTTGTGATGTCTTTCATTCGTTACTTATCTTTACATCCATCTTAATTAAATAGGCATAAGTTCAAAATTTTAATTGAAATGAATAAAAAAAACACACACACACTTTATTACCTATCGTAAAATATGCAAGATCCCTTTCTCTCGTATCTATCTTAACACAATTAATACTTATTTATGTTCAAATAATAAAGTCTCAACTTATCGTTTTACTCTTTCCGATTCAAATACTTATCGATAATACGAGATCTGACACGTATTATCTGATCTGGAATCATTTCCAACTACTATTAATGAGAATGATTAGTTATGATGATTCACTCTAATATATACAATATCTATGACCTTGCAGCTTTATTCTCTATCTTCCTTTTCTTTTCTTTAACATCTGTTTTGCTTTTATATTACTATCTCTAATTCATCTTACCACATATTTTATCTTTATCGAAAATCACGTTTCATTTGGATGACAAGTTGTAACTTTATGCAATTGAAATAACCAAAAAGTCCGCAAGGTGAGTGAAGAGAAAATCGCAATAACCTAACGTCACACATTGATATATTTTACTTGATGCATATTAATAACGTCACATTATTTCCTATTTTCCTATTCAAGATTCAATACCTAGAATACTTCTTTCATAGCACTCTACCTAAAAAATAAGTTACATTGGCGTTATGGATTTATTCCAACAACTCCAATAACTCCTTTTCTTATAGAAAATTTGTCTCCTAAACAATTAATAATATCCTAATTACTATGCTTCTAATCCAAGAAATACGAGGACATTTATTTCTGAGGCATCTCTTGCGAGCATTCATCTTTTCGAGTCGCATATTGATGATTGTTCCCGGGGAAGCAGTTTAACGTGAAGATCATGCTTCATTAATCAGAAAAAATCAGCAATGGATGACGTTTGCGACTGTTATCTTTGTAATATTTTACTTCCGGATTGTTTTAAATAAGCGTCTCGTAATCTGAATTACATCGGGAGTACATGAAAAAAATACAGGAGATGCAATTAATAGTTAAAAGACTCCTATATTTAAGACCAAAAAATTATGAGACTGAGAAAATTCAAATTAGAAGAAGACAAAATTCTTATTTCAAAAAAGGAAAATTAAGAACGAAATTAAAACCCCTTTAACCACTTGGTATTTCCAATACATGTATTGTTATTACAGAAATTAAATGGAAATAGCATTTATGAAAAAAATATTGTGTTGAATATCATTTATTAGCCCCAAAATTAGGGAAATATAAAATTATAAAAAATATTATTACCCTTTACATGTAGCTTTTTTCGCATAAGCTGGTATGAATAATTAACTCATTTTCCATATCATGACTTTTCGTATGTTTTACGCATCTTGAAATTCATAGAAACAAGTTAATATTTCAACTTCAAAAGTCACAGACACTACAATCATAATAATCCATTTTCAGTCCCCAAAGATTTTAAGAATATAAACTAAAAAAGTAAGTAAATAAAATTTTAAAGCTTGGTTACACATTTTCATCACAAGCTAATAAAAGATAAAACTTAATTTCAAAGCTCAACTAAACGAATCGTACACAAACTAATATACGGGAACACCCAAACGAAAGTGCTCGCTTTACAAAAAGAAGAGATAGAGAGATAATACACTAAATTCCTTTGACGGCTACTAAATTTCTTAAAAATATGTTTCTCAAAGGCTAATTGCTCGGGGAACTTATAAGCAAAATGAAACCGTAACTCATTATGAATGATGTTTGAATAAGAAAATCTGAAAGGATACGGAGCACTTTAACAGCACTTTGTTTCTCATAACATCTGATTCCATACTCAATCAAATTTACTTAAATTAAATAATTGTAATATATTTAATATCCAGCGAATGACTGTTCCTTCTTTTTTATTTCCATCGAATAAATGAATTAAAATAAAACGATTTTGATCCTAATTAAATAAAACTTTGAAAATGAAATGTTTCTGGCTTTTCGAGTATTTATATTTATTTAGACTTGGAAAAAATTTCTTATTTTTAGGACTAGTTAAAACTTATATAAATTAATAAATACTTATTTTATTTTCCAGCATATCTTTGTCTCATATATAATAATACTAACAAACAAAGTTGAAATAAATTGGAAGAGAAATTGAAGATAGAAATTATTAATCGAATAATTCTTTTGAATATCCGGTCATCTTCTCTGAAGTTTTCAATACTTTTCTTCATTATTACGCGTCTGGCAGACTTCTTCTAAGCATTAATTATGAAAATTAATTCTTTGTTTACTTTAATACAAGGTAAGATATATTGAAAGAGAAATTGAAGTATTTAAATTATATTTAAAGTAATTCTTTGAATACATGATAATATTCTTTGAATTTTTCAACACTTTTCTTCGTTCCTACATGTCTGGAAGACTTTTTGTAAGTATTAATAATGAAATTTGGTTCTTTTAATTTTATGGTAGATTGTATCTAATCTCTCTGTTATTGTTTGATGAATTTAAATGACACATTATTTGGTAATATGTTAAATTCCAAGCAATATTTACTAAAATAATTTCATCATTTTTATTAACATGAATTAGTAATCTCTTTATATTAAATCATCTATCTTTATCATTTTTTTTTTAAAAAAAAATTGCTGATATTTTCGTTGTCTTTCCCTTAGGGATATATTACACATATTTGAGACGTTTCGTTACTTCTGTTTATTTTAAAATATTTTTCTGTGACAAAAAGTAATTACTATTCTCGCATTTCTTTTTTCCTTCCCACCTACTTTTGCAGAGCAAATATATAATTTAAAGAGGTTTACTCTTGGGTTTACACGTCATTTTACACTATTTTATTCTGCTATTTTGTCAAGCAGGTTCACATTAAAGTTAATGTTTTGTCAAGAAGTTAAAGCATATGTATCGAAATTGTTTCTATTTTCATTATAAGCTTCCCTTTATGTGGTCCTTAGGAGAAATGTCAGTTTAGTATAGAGAGAAATACTGCAGAGGAAGCTCTTAGCCGAGGTAACTTGTAGCAGGAATTTTGTAATTATGTATAAGGATAATTTCTCTCTTTGTCTAAATACGGGCTTAGATTTTGATGAAATTAGAAATTTCCTTTTATGTTCCTTATTTATATTCACTATATTCTGTTCGCCTCTATTTAATTTTGTTATTCTTTTCAAGTTGAGATATCTAAAAACGTTTATATAAAAGAACAATTTAATTCTTATTCGAATATCTGATAAAATCCCTCCCATGAGCATTGTATACATTTCTAAAAAATTACAAAGCAGAATCCATGGGGATTCTACAAAGTCTTGTTTCTTATGATAATTTGATACAAATTGGAGGTTCACTGTTATTAGAACTAATTGTTAGCCGGCTTCTCTAATTTTAACAACAACGAAATAATCTTTGATAAATTAAATGCTATATGTGCTACTTTTTAAAACTATTACAGTTACAAAAAGTTTTTATGCTCCATTTTGAAGAATAAATTTCTTAAATTATGAAGAAGAAATATTGAGAGTTTGGTATTTTTTTTTTTTTTCAAAAAACATTTCATTCACTTATTGTTTCAATTATTTTACAAAAGTCTATAAAAAACAAGCTTTTTTTATTTATTAATTATACTATATTAAAAGGCAATTTTTACGAAACGACAAACAGGGACTTTTAAAAATATATATTTTCATATGAAAATCTGTTTCATTTCCATTGGATTGTATTTAATTATATGGCTGTAAATGAATGAAAATTGAACGTGTGCTGGTTTAACTGTATCATTTACCGAAAATATTTCTTTTTAATACTTTGCAACGATATTATTTATATAAAATATGTATTAAAATTTCTTTTAATTTATATTTTAAATAAATACCATTATCATCATTTTGAACAAATGAAATTTAGAAAAAGAACAAAGTAATTGATTCAGTTGTGAAATAAAAAGATTTGGCAATATTTTCATTTCCTTAGAAAAAATAATGCTAATTTTATTATACTGCAAAATATATTAAATTCGCTGTCATTTTATTTTTTCATAGATGTATAAATGCAATTCGCTAATAGCAAAAGCACTTTTACACAAAAATACATGTACACTTACCTGCATAAACAGCGTAATAGTCGAATTTGTATTGCATTTATATACATAAAATTACGAAATTACTTTTTATAAACGACATTATTTTGCAAGTATCTAACAGTGAAAATTTTTAACTTATCTTAGAAACTAGACAATTTTTAGTTTAGTTTTAAAATATATCGGATGAAAGGTTGTATTACATAATGTCATAATCGTCAAATTCATATCTTTGTTCAAAAATTTACCGAAGAAACAATTTATTCCTTTCCTCCTTTTCGGATCTTAATACGGGACATTTATTATTTTTTTTATTACAATACCTGATTTCGTTACTGCAACCCTATGTTGATCCTTAACATGAAATAATTCTTTTTGTTTCTGATTCTATTTTTATTGAAAATTTTTCTTCGTTTATTTATAACAGAGTTTTGAAGTGTTTAAAATGCACCAAACTAAAGGTGAAAGATTTTGTTTTATTAAGATTCCAAAAAGTCTCTCGAAAATTCTGTTGAAATTCAATCTTCTACAGCAAATTCTAATAAAAAGGAACTGATCAAATCAAAAGATATACCTGACGCTAATTAATTACGCAGCTGCTTATCAACCATCACTTTTTTCTTACTTCTTCCAACATTTCATTCAATCAGAGAAAACTGGCTAATTAAATTTATAAAAATGATACTTGACACGGAAAGCATTTTCATCTCCAAATGATTATAATCAAACCTCATTTGAATATTGATTACTTCCAATAGATACAGAAAAAATTATAAAAACGCATTTCTCAACTCCTGATGCAACGCTTCTTTTCCAAAAATCTTTTTAAGAGGTTATTAAGAACAATTATAAGTGATGGTAATTGAGATTGTTTGGAGTAATTGGTTGATTTCATAAGAGCGCTTCACTCTCTCAGCTGTGATAGAGAAAACACACTATTGATATCCTGATATGCTCCCAATTTAGTTGTAACCAGCCTTAATTTAAAGACGGTTTTTTAATTTGTTACTATTAATCCATTCAGTGAAGGGAATTGAAATGTGAATGTGTGTATTTCAATGGAATTAATAATTAATAAATTGGCAACTTGATTGAATCCATAATTCCTTATTATACATCTGTAGTTGAATAGTGCTTCAATTTCCTTTCCTTCTCTATATACGTTATGTAATGAGGTTGATGCACGATAAATTTATCTGTGCTCGAAGTTCTCACGTTGAGATGATATGTACGTTTGGACTTATGAGTACCTGCTCAGGTGTCATACTCGTCTCTCGACCATGGTTCAAAATTGAAACGACCTTCGCTAGCCCTCATTTTGCTTCTAAATACGACGCTAATAAACACAATATATAAACAACAACTTTGATAATTCTTCGCCATATTTTTATTAAAAAATTAAATATGAAAATAACATTTTAACACAATTGCTTGGCTGTTGCTAATATGCTAATATAAAATATAATTATAAATTTTATTTTGAAAACGTAAATATTAACCCTTGTGAGTTTAGCATTTTACAAAGATCAGAAAATCATTAAATGCGAAATTATATATATGTTTGAAAATTACTGAATGATTCTTTTAACTTTCATTCTAAAATAATCTTTTTTCTGAAAGAATTTTCTCTAATAAAATGCTTTTAAAAATTATTCATTTAAAATACAATGGACAGAAACATTTAAATCCAAATTAATTCATTGATCATCTTTTGTTTGTTTAATAAATAGTATTCTTTTAAATTTGAAAATAAAATAATCAGCCTCGAAAGTAGTGTCAACAAAAACTTTTTTTTTAAAAAAAGACTTAATTCATTAAAATGTACTGTAGTAATTTTTTTTTAACTCAAATATTTACTAAGACTATGAAATGAAACATTTTCATTTCTTTCAGAGAAAAAATGTATTTCTTAAAAAAAATTATTTTCTTTTCTCATTTGGTTAGAACGGATGAAATTCACGGACAAAAGATAACAATTTATATATACGAGGAATCATTTTAATAAAACTTTTAAAAACAGGTTTTAGTATCCTTTTGACATTCGATGAACATACAAATTGTTACATAAATTTTTTTAAGACAGTATGTTATTAATAGCAAGAATGTTAAAAATTAATATTGTTAGAGAAATTACTTAAAATATTTATAATTCATAATACATTTAATGAACAATTCAAGAAGATTTTATATTTATTAATTAATTCACCTCCGATTTATGAAAAATATTTTGAAAGCAAGAAAGAACAATACTCAACTGTTAATTGTGTTACCTTGTTCTTACTCTTAGTTGTGACATTTCAATGACCTTGTTATTTAAAACTTCATCACATCAATGGTGTTCTTACTAACTCATTATTTAGTCTAAAAATAGAACTGTAATTTTAGTTTCAGCTTAAATAAGTATTAATTAGAGATTTATGTACATGTATTAAAATTGCTATTATAATTTTTTTTTCAAATTTTAGAAAAAATTGAATTTAGAGTTTTGTATGTGTAAAATACGATACATAACTCGGTAATCGAAATCATAGTACATTGGAAAAAAATATAGCACTTTTTATAACATGAGATAAACTAACTAGTACTATTCAAAATTTTAATTTATGGAGAAGATTCTCACTAACCAATCATTGCTATTGTATTCGTATTCGGAATAATATATAATCTAATATAATGCATACATGTCAAACAATTCAGGTCTAATTTTTTGTGTAACATCTATTTAAAATTAGCTTTTGTGTTGTTGAGATTATCGTAAAATTTTCCTTCTTCTTAACAAAAATCTTAAATAAAAATTTTCATTAGAATCCATTTAACATAAAATCAGTGATTCGCTACGTAAAAGATGTTAAATTTAATTATCTAATAATAATAATTTTAAAATAATTAAATGACGGCCACCATCAAATTCGAGAGATCATGGTTGTGAAACCGTGGTTGAGTCTGTTTCTCACCAGTAGTGGCATTGATTTATATTTTTTTATTCTTTTGGTGTTCACATTCAAAAGACTTTAACTCGTAAATACAGACACATCTGTATTTTACTTATAGTTTATTACTTAAAACAGTTACATGTAAATTGCCTTTTAGATAAATAAAAAGTAAACTTTCGTGTTAGATTTTATTACTATATTGAGAATGCCGTACCTGATAAATAATTCATAAATAGTCTAGATCATCTTTTATTTGAAAAATCAACACGAAAGTAAAAAGAAAGATTTTTACCCAGGGTTTTCTATTATCAATTAGGTATGCGAGCAAGTGGAGTTGTGATGAAACTGCAGGATGTTGGAGTTGTGTGTATGGTGATAGGTGTCAGCAGTTCTTCAATTTCAGAGTCAATTCTTATTAAATGTTACTCATGTTTCACTTGTAAAAATTAGATAATGATCACAAGTGTAAAAAGATTTTACTATACAATCGATTGCATTTATACCTTTGTATCACTGAATATCTACACCATTATTTATCATTTTACAAAACAGAAAAAAGGAAGGACTTTTTTGAAGGACTTTATTAAAGGAAGGAAATTTATTTCAAAAAATTGAATAAATATATCCTTTTATTCTTGTATACTATAGTGAAGGATTACTACAACTTATAAAATCAGCCAAATATATACTTAAGTGCTACAAGTCATGAACTACCTCCTAATATCAGAGTGGGACCTTCTTTTGCTGGTAGTAGTGCTGCAACTAGACATGCCATTGTGTTAATAAGTCGTTGGAATTTTGCTGGAAAAATATTAGTCTTGAGGCTTTTACAAGCATTTACTACTACGGTTACAAATGCAGGAATTTGTGCTCTAAATGAACCTTTAATCATGTTCTATACATACGTTAGATGGAATTTATGGTGATCTAGGTAGCCATATGATTCAGTAAAATTGTCTAGAATGTTCTTTAAACTAATCGGTAATCGTTTTATTCCGGTTACATGGAGCATTATCATCCCGGAAACCTCCATCGTTATTATGAGAGCACAATATCCCCGAATGGCTGCAAATGCTCTCCAAATAGTTGAAAATAACTTCTGCAATCAATAATTGGCTCAGTTTAACAGAAAAAAACTAGTCTATCATGTAAAAATAGCCAACATCATATAGAGCTACCATCAGCTTATATATTACCTTACATGAAACTTGGATCCATGGTCTTGTAGTTTTCTGACCCACACTTAAACTTTGCCTTCAGCTCTAACCATTTCAAATCGGGATTTATTTGACTAAGTCATGTTTTTGTAGTATTCTGGGTTCACTTAATACTTTAAAGCACCTAGCAGAGGCGCTGCAATCGATTGCGTTATGTTGGTAAAGGTATTCCAGTCGGTCTTCTGCTGTCATGTTCCATCAACACCACATCTCACTGCTTTGTACTCTCAATCACGTTAGTGGTTCGTCCAACATCAATATTTTTAGTTCTTTGACTCAGTGTTAATTGCTTGGTAACACTGACTAATTTACGCTGGTACCGTTGGTCTCGGTCATTAACTAGACGAGGTTAGCTATTGCGATGTCCATTGTAGGATGTAATGCTAGAAATAATGTTTTTAAGGCTCACTCCTGACACTGTGGATCGAAGAATGCTGAATTCTTCTAAACACTATTTTGAATTGAAATGATTCACGCCTTTAGCTCTAGCTAAAATTCCTCATTCAAAATCAATAAATTCGAGTGGTGAGGTCGTAAACATGACAAAAAAATGTCACATGAATAATTTCAGCAGAAATGAAACATTTGTTCTGACACTTTATACATTTCTTACGCGATGCTATTACCATTTGGATATTTGCATATTAATATACTAGGTAACCGACGTTCTTATGCCATAACTGCTTTAACGCAAAAGAAATCAACAGCATCTCGGGGTAAATTACTATATTTTAATGACATAAAACATCACAGTTACAAGGACGGAATTAAAACAATTAACAGTAATATTTAGAAGGAATGTTCCACAATTAAACAAATGTTTATCACAAGTAAACTTTAACATAGTCCAGGATTGGACAGCAACAGGAGACCTTACTCCACGAAATCCCAGCTCTCTTTGGCAAAAATTACTAGATGACAAAGCCACACCCTAACTTTGAGGATTTTTCCCATCATGTGGCGCCATCTACAGCCTCGTTTTGAAATTAGTGTGTTACAACTATAAATTTTGCCTATCAGACACAATTTCAGATTATATTATAATTCATCTATATATGATTATTGAATCATAGGTATTAGGTGCTGTAATTGATATCGATTAAATATTGGTGAATTTACTAGATCACATATAGGAATATGCTGTCACAATGACTTAGAATAACATTATTCACGCAGATTAACAGTATATGAATGAATTTAATTTTTCAGCACCTAAACCATGTTATTCCAGCATTATACTTGAAGAGATAAGGGCAACTGAAATTACTGAATGAAACCTCATTTCAAGATTGAGTGTGTTGATTCATGTGATACTTTTAACGAATTCATAGGTTTTCTTTTCGAAATATAAATTTCTAATACATATGAAGGTCAAAAGAGAAGTTTATAACAGAAGATAACTTTTTTATTTGGTCTAAAGGATTAATATTAGGTACTTTAAGGGATTTGCTTCTTAATCATTGTGCCTTGTTGAAAAACATATACGTATGTATGAGACTATAAGAACAATGAAAGTCCTTATCTTTTCTTTGTCATAAAAATATAGGTTTGTAGATTTATTTAATTAGACATCAAAGAGACTATACTTTTAATCAATGACAAAATGGTCCCTCAATCAGTTTTCAAAATACTACTGTAAAAGAGTATGAGTGCATATTTGATGCCTACTTTCTTCAGATACGAACATAAATTATAGAAATATTTCAAAACATTAGCACAACAATGCTCATAAAAGTTTTTGTGTAAACTTTTGCTGCTTGATTTCACCAGGAATGACCTCAAATTTCAAAAATATGTCATGAGAAATTTCACTTCAATTTTTTTTTACTTAAATAAAACGTTCTTGTATATTAATAAATTTTACAG
Source organism: Nephila pilipes (assembly GCA_019974015.1). Classification (NCBI taxonomy): domain Eukaryota; kingdom Metazoa; phylum Arthropoda; class Arachnida; order Araneae; family Nephilidae; genus Nephila; species Nephila pilipes. The sequence continues at coordinate 153,112 of BMAW01059460.1, read as the reverse complement.
CTGCAATAATTACATTTAGTTTAAAATAAATTTACTTTAATACTCTATCGTTTGTTTTAATTCTTATATGTAATTGAAGAATCTAATAATTAATTAAAAAAATGTTAACACCTTTAATGGCGAAATCTGTTTTTCGCAAAGCATTGCGTAGAAGATTTCTGTGTGTTTCTTAAAACTAGCTTTAGCCCAATTAAAAATTTTCATTTTTACATTAAAATGGGATCTCGAAAATTTGAGTACATGCTTTGATTTTTTAAAAAAATTCTGAAAACTTTACTTAATTTGTTTCCATAAAACAAAATATAGTATACAAATAAGAAATATACACCTCAAAGAATGCGTGTGGAGATAATTAAATAAGCAGCTGTTTACCAGCCATTACATTTCCTTGTCATTGACTTTTCTTCAATTCAATAAAAGTGGTTAATTATTTCTGGAAAAATTACGTGCTTGGTCCAGAACGCACACATTTTCGTTTTTAGATGATCATTTCCAAACCTCATTTGAAAACTGATTATTTTCAGAATGGCTTTGGAAAAATATAACAACGCATTTTCTCACCCCCTCATGATGCATTTCTGTCCTAATTACCTTTTTTAAAGAGGTATTTAAAGATTATTATGATGATTTGCTATTGAGGTTGTAATCATGATTGGTGAATATATTTTATTCAAAGCCCAAATCTAAATATCTGTTATGGTTACAGTTTATTTACGTGAGGATATACACCTAATTTAGTTTAGTGATTAATATTAATTTGAAGAAAAGTAATTTTTGAAATAACATATCTTAATACAAGAACATTTTAGTTTGGTTTTCCATTTAATTTACAATAATATAGCGAATTGAATTCATAGGTTTACTAAAAAGGAATTATATTATAAATAATCAATTATTTATTAATTTTATAAGTCAGTTTTATTCCTAAAGTTACAGAAACATCATGCATAAAATGGTTTAATCTTCGTGAAATTTAGTATAAGGGTTTCTACAAATACGTTTATGTCACATAAAATAGCGTGAAATGTTTATGATTGTTTTTAAAAATTTCTTTCGTATATATTGAGAATGAAATCTTAGGATTTAAAAATTGTGTCTTTACTGTGTACTTTTATATAATTTTTATTCACATTTAATCATGACAAAAAGAACTTAGGGCATGTAATTTTGAATTGCGTTCTTATTAAAAGAGATAAAAATATTATTACGAAAAAATCTTTGCCTCTGGGTGTGTGTGTAGGGAAGGAAAAGCAAGTAAAACTCGGAGAATAATAAGAAACGACATTTTATTCGTAGTCTCCAGTACAACACAATAGTAACACAGCTTGGACAATAACAGTACTTTCACAGTTAAGTGATACAGAAACCAGATAAAAACGCTCCTTTAAGGACAATTGCACTTATATCAGCAATGTTCAGCTCACCAGCTTATTACTCCTTACTGCGTAAAGCCTCCGAAGTAGCATTCGGCATTTCAGGGTAGGCTCCAACAACTTCCTGCAGATACACGCTGCTTCTTCGTAAATTCAACCGACACGCTTTACTTCAAGTATCGGCAAGATTCATTTGATCTTCCGTAACAGAGACTCCAAAGGCAAACTTCCGCTACATTCAGGCCAAATCTGAAGCAGATTCCTTCGGCCACGATTCCCAAATCGGTCTACAAAGCTGACTCCACAGATAAAACTAATTCTTTGCACAAATCCATTCCTCAGACAGACTGACCCCCTCTACGACTGTAGGTCTTGGTGTATTTTCTTTTTTGCAGCGAGGCGAGACATCATGTAGAGAAATTCACGAAAAGCCTGTAACTTTCTTTCCGTTAGATTTTTCGCTTAGGTTCCAAGACCTTCGAGTTCTTTTCATTTTTCGCTAAGGGGCCATTGCTTAAGCTCTCTTTTGCAATTGGTAATCTCTCTGTTAATCCATCTTTCCTTTTAGCGTTGCGGGGAAGCATCAACTTACATTCGTAACAGTAAATATAACATTTCCCACTGCAGATAATTTTGAAGGAATAAAGACACTCCAGACACTAAAGACACTCCACAAACATTGTAAAATGTTTTAAGAAAAATGAAACTAATCCAAACCCATCAATGAAACATTTTAGGTGTGCAATAAAAATATTGTGGCTTTCAATAAATTTCGTATCAAAAAGAAGTACTTTAAATGCAAATATAAATACAATATTACTTTTCAGAAAAATATATGTAATCAACATGTAAAGTAATTGAAATGTACCAAGCCTTTTGATACATCAAATGCATTAAGTCACCGAAAAATAGCATAATTCGAATCAAATTTGTTGTCAAAGATGTATAACTACTTGCATTTCATTTCAGTCAAAAATTATTTTTTATTATTTATTTTCAATTTTATATTTTGAAATATTGAAAAAATGCTTAAGAAAATTTACACATTTTTCAGTCCATTGTTGAAATGCCAGATGAAAGTTGAGCAAATATTTAAGTAAACATATACAATTTTTTATTATTATGTGTAACTAATTTTTGAATTTATATAAATTTACAAATACATAGCAAATTAAATATAAAAATATTTGTTGAAAAATCACAAACACGAATATACATCACATGGAAGTTTAAAGAGCCAAACTCAGTTTGCTTACATTACACTTTCATTCCTCCCCTATAACAGCTGGAGAGTAAAATATTGAATTAAGACAGATTGTGACCAAACCGAAGGTCAAGACCTTAAAATTACTATTCAGTTCAAAAGTAATGGACACAGGATTCCATTTCGTGATGTTTAGAAAGCCTACCACCTTAAAATGCGTATACACATTGATCGGCTCCTGGGCTCATTTCAAGTGACGCGTATTTAGTACGTTCGTTCTGAAAGGGTTAAGTAAGACATTTATAAGCAATCAATCTCTTTGAAATAGTTTGAGATGATTATAAAAACTACAATAGAGATTAAAACCAAGATCTTTGGGAAGATAGTTTTTGCTGATTCATATCCCTTATAAATCAATAAATCAATGGTTAATCTCAAAGATAGTTTTCTACAAGTCTAGTTTAAGTAGTATTAAATTATTTTAAAAACTATAAGCATTTATGAACTAGTCTTTAATGTAATAGTTTCTCTGAAACTGGATTAAAATTAATTCACTAAAAGTATCACTTCTTATTGTAACTATTATGCATATTTCAAATTGTCAACAAAATCCCACAATGGAAGTAGTGATTCCACAGATATCGATTTATTATCCTCGATTGAACCATTCTTTCCAGTGGAAAATTTTAGAGAAGTCGAAAGAGTTTTTTTCAAATAAAATTACCTTTCTATCTCATATTTGTCTACCATGAGTAATCTTCTGTCCGATACTCTGGAGAGAAATGAGTTTAAAAATGGTCACAACACATCCAGGATCATATCTTTGACGATGATGGAGGATTATTTAAAATTATCCCTCCGATTGTAACACGTAGTTAAAATATGTTGAAGGTAGAATCTGCGTGCTTTTGGGACTTGATGAATTTTTCTCCATAAAGTCGTCATCAGATTGTCTAGTGGGTTGAAGATGAATTAATTTTCGAGTGTTTCTTAGTCAGCATTCAGATTCGAAACATATTGTTCTTCTTTGGATATGAATTTTTTTTCTTTTTGGCTTTTTTGAGGTGATAGTATTTTGTGAGTGAGAAAATAAATTAAAATGCTCTAGAGTTGAAAACGAATCTCCTTTTCTTAAAACTTCTTACCTTTGAAATGAAACAATTTTTATTCTCGTGCAAAGTTTAATCGATAAAAATAAATGCCCCTCATAAATTTAGAGACTTGTTTACTTATTTTTTTCTTCTTTCAATTAACCACACGTGAGTTACTTTTTTTTTTTAAAATAAATAAGCGATAAATATATTGATATTATAATAATGCATTGATTTTACTTGATTAGAAATTGTTGAATTAACAACATATTTTGTTATTTGAAGACTCAACGTGTGAATAGAAGCAGATATTTTTTTCATCCCAAGATTCCATCTGTAATTGGAAAGAAATTATTAGAACGCAGCCAACAGTTAGAAATCTGAAAGAATTTGAGGAAGTTGAAGTTGTTAGAATTTTTCCTGGTGTCTGCAATGGTTTCCTATTCTAGGTAGTTCTTATAAGCGTATACTTTTACTTCTGTCCTAGTAATAAGATAGAGATATTGAATACAATTTCAGAATGCAATACATTGTGTTGGTTTTTATGTCTTTGATTAAGTTCTACCTTTTTATTTATTATTTATTTCCTTTTGATTTTGAAGGAAAAAAATTATTTGATTGATTGTTTTCGTAATGTTCCATTGTGAAGCAACACGAGGGCTATTGACGACGGACCTAGTAATTTTTATCCTCGGTACGAGGACGACACCTGATCTGACATATGTCTCTCTAAACTTCCACATTATGTTACTGAGAATCTCGTCAGATTTTATGTGCATCAGGAAAAAAAAAAGCTTTATATAAATTTTTTGGGTAACTTTTATAGGGTTATCTTGGGGTATCTTATAACAATACCACCGTTACCTGGTTACTCATACTATCTTACGTATGTCGAACTTATATTTTGAGTGGCAGAGAGTTCATCTGGTGCATGATCAAAAAGCAAAAATATACGCTTCAACTTATATTACTTGATCGATTTTCAGATTCGGCGTTTTGAAGACAGTTACTAATATATCTTCTCAGACAATTGCTTGTAGAGGTTTGCTTGTAGAGAAAAACTGAAGGCTTTAGCTCATTTGTTTTCTCAGGTTTAAAAGGCATTATTTTTAACCAAATATATATTTTGTATTCCTAGTTTTCTAAATGAATCTCATATGGATTGAAATTTTGTACGTATCAACTTTATGAAAGTGTTTAAAAATATAAATTTATAAACTTTACTTTAATTTGATTTTATGAGTGTAGGTAAATTCCATACAAATATGAAAAAAACCTTTGGTCACAACTTAATTGTTGCGAAAAGTCGCAATACTATTGTAGCCAACAGTATATCAGATAGTTTTTCAAAAAATTTAAAATATGTTACAAAAGCAATTACGACAACAGTCTCAAGATCCACAATTTGAAAGGATCATTGCTATGCAGTACAAATCTTCATGATATGGATCAATTAAATCCTAAACTACCATGCGTGATTCATAGATAAACTCCAGTCTACTCATAAATCTACAAAGATAAAAAACATACTTAAGCAGAAGTCTTACAACCTAGAAAATTTTAGGTATAACGAACTTTCATATCTTGCATTGGATTATAGCCTATTAAACATAGCAATATATCTATAAGATATGTGTTTTATGAGTCTAAGAAGGTCGTAGTTCAGTAAGCGAAACGCTGAAATTGTGTAAAACCTAAAACTTCTTAGTGAATATTTATAATTCTTATAGTTTTATTTTTGTTTTTCTTCAAAATATTAAAGAAATAAGTTTCATTTTTTCTTCTATCAAAATGCTTTTCAAATTAAAACAAACAAACGAAAATGCGTTATTTAATAGATTTCAAGGGCATTATATAGACACTATATATTTTTGAAGAAAACCAAGAAAATATTTGATTAATTTCTTTAGAAAAATAGTCTTATCAACTTTTTCTTAAACTTTACGATAAAAATTTCCTTTCATGTTACTCAATATTGTTTTCTAAATATACTCTTTAATATATTGTAAGTTTATTAACGCAATTAATGCTTAATTAGAAATAATTCTTTTATTTCTTATTATGCATGTATTGTTGTCTTGATATAATAAATCAAAATAGTTATATTTAACATGACATTAAAATTAACATTTTTTATTTGATTTATCGTACTGAATTTAATGAATAAAGTGTGGAAAAGTCATTCAATTTGTGCATGTCGAACGAAAAAATTACAATTGTTTGACATATATTATAAAGAAGAATATTTTCTATAGAACTGCATTAGAATCTGTATTAATGCATATTGGTTTAAGCGTAGGGTAACGATCATCACGAATGAGCAGCTACCTAGAAATCTACATCTTCAAGGTCTTCAAAGTCACGTAGAAGATTGAGAAAAAGGACTGTCCAAAGATTTCTGGCAACTCAAAGCCAATTTCCAGATTCACCCAGCATCTTTCCAGTGCCCTTACTGACATACCTGGTA
>BMAW01059460.1:131790-146967 GCA_019974015.1 Nephila pilipes | reverse complement strand
AGACTTCCGAGTCGTACAACGAAGAAATGCATCCAGGAAAATAGGGAGCATCTTAATAAGGAATAAAAAATAAGGAATTAAAAATAATAATAATAATAAGAGAAAAAAAGAAGTGTTGAATCTAAAATTTAAATGAAAAAGAGCCCAACAAGTGAAAAAGCAATTTCAGGTTGAGTGTCGATAGTGTGGAGTTAAACAATATACCAACTATCCTCTTTTGCCTCGAGGCATACTGACATGGATTTTTTTCAAAGTACAAAATAATACAATAAATTTAAAAAAAAATAATCAAACAATAATTATGGTACTGTAAACTCTTTACTTTCAAGAATATTCAAATAATTTTATGAAATGAAATCCAATCAAGAGATCAAATACGTAAGGCCGGTTTCAAAAATCAGTATATATGGAAAAAATTCTGTGTATATCTATATGAATATTTTTATTGGATTAGAATGTGCGAAATTAAATATTTATGTGTTTTTCTCTTGTTTAACTTTGCAGCTTGATTGAATTTTAATGCGTCATTATAAAAAAATGCTTCTCTTCTTTTAAAGGAGCAAAATTAAATATCACATAGTATTTCTTAACATGAGATCAAAACTTTTATAAAATTTCTCATCCTTTTCTGATTGAAGCATTTAAAAAAAAATCACTATCTCTAATTATGTTTCCTTTAAAAAAATAGTCATTTTTATAGATTTTGCAACAGTGTTTCTTCCTAACAGATCCCTATATTACAAAGAATTAAGCTTAAAAGAAAGAAGTTTGTCAAAAGTAGTAAATGCATTTCTATAAAAAGAAAAATAGTATATACGTAGACAAAAAATAAAGTATATGTTTTATAAACGTCAGAATTAAATTTTGGGAATTTTTTATTCTTCACTCACTCTCTCACTAACTTGAAAAAAAGCATATTATATACTTTTTTTTCTCTTTTTAATATTCAAAAGAGATAAATAACTTTAATATAATTGCTTACAGAATTAGATACATCAAGAGATGCCGACGAATCTTGAATGAATATATATAAAGGAGTAATTAAATTCTTTTTGAATCTGTTTGTTGAAAGCAGCGATGGAAAGTTAATTAACTTTTTTTGCAAATCCTGTTATGTAATTAGAGTTGAGAAATGCACTCGATTCATACTATCGAAATATTTTTTCTGTTAATGCTTTAAATGTTATGTATTCAAACAGAACATATTAGATTTCTCACTGATTGACCTATCTGTTTCAGAATGAATAGCATGGACAGCAGTCACTTTATGCAGGTTGTGTTTTCATCATTCAATCTTTTTTTCATCAAGTATTTCTGTTCTTTATAAAAATTATTAGAATCATGAGATCTAAATATTGTTTTTACATCAAGGTATTCTACAAAGGGAACCAGAACTATTAAAATTACGCAAGACAGTGTAAATCTTAATAAAATATATTCCGTTATGAAATATTAAAAAAAAAATGTTATTCAATAGTTTCGACTTAAGTAATGGTGGCTTCATGTTATTCTTTTGCATGGATTAAAGGCATTATTATTTTATTTTTGATAAATCCAAACAAAACGCACATTTCTCTAGGAAAAATAATAAAGACTCATCAGAATAGAGGAACATCCTTCATTCCCCAAATTCAAAATTTACTCTTTTACCTTTTATTGTTGTTTGTCAGAAGATATTTTGAATGAAGTATGTATAGCATCCAAGTTTGCCAGGAATCACCCAATGCCTAACTGTCCAAACAACAAGAACAGTCCAAAATATGTGATAAGATGGTGACCGAACAATAGGAACAAAGAAATTTGTGATAAAGAGGACACTTTTTTTTATACCGAATCAGGATAAGACACATAAAAAAATATGGTTCTTTTGCACTTACTAGTAGAATGAAGATCAGGGGTAAATATTCTCACAGTTCCCGGGTAGACAACAGCAAAAAGAAATCCAAGTATATAAGTATTACTTATAAAGTGTTTTGTTGATTTGATGTATTGTTCTAGAAAAACATACGAGTTGTTCAAGAAAAGTATAAATATAAGATACAATTTCTGCTACAAAAGTAATCTAAATAGTTCCGATTTATAAACATGGAGACCAAAAGTACCTTTTGACGAAAGGAAAAGAAATTACTAAAATATCGCTATACTTGGAAAAGCCTCAACATTAGATCTCATATAGAATACATAGATAACGGATATGAAAGAGAGCAATATATTAAATGGGAAGGTAAACTTATATCTGGCAAGATTATACGCCAATGTGAACTCTTTACGTGTCTCGTGATATACAGTTAGATTGAGACTAGATCGTGTCCGGGATATCGAAAATTCACGTTAGCCAGAAATTGGAGAAAATGAAAACATGGTTACAGGAATTCGTTTTTATATTGAACTTAGCAAGTATGAACCATTCTTACAGATTATAGATTACTTCTTTGTGAATAATAGAAATGCGCTTGGAAGTGATAGAAAGTAATTTGCATTTATACAACGTAGTAATGTAAGGAAGTAATAAGAGATATAATTAAGACTTTGCTCAGTTTTCACAAAATATTTTAAAGTCCTATTTTCTTTAATACATCCATAACTGTTAGAAGACTCCAGTAAAGGAAGTGGTTCATGATATTCGCGAATGAAACGAATAATTGTCAGTCCTGTAATTTACACAGATCCCATCTCCCACTAAAAAGAATTTTCTGTGCCAATTTTGTCGGTTATGCAGATGTTCGAATTAAAAGTTTCCGAATTAACGAAGTTCTACTGTATGTCTGTATTTCAGGATCAGATAGTATACTGAGTTACCCGATATACATGTGGTCTGCCTTTGCATCGCTATGAATGATCCAACAATATTGGTCAGAACACCTGATTGAACGACTTGAACAATATATGACTTTCCAGGGAGAAGTCAGTTGATGTTTCTGTCATCCTAACACGGCTGAAAAGGGACAGGAGAACCATTCTTCTGAACATCGATCAATTTCAAGTGAATGATACAGACTGTCAGAGCGGAGTACAACTTTATGCGATATTTTGAGTGTTCTATTAGAACGTTGTAAGGCGTCTTTAATACGATTAATATACTTTTAATGCGACCTGGAAGCAAGTCCGTAAGAATAACATTGCTGTGATTCATTGAATTCTTTCTTTTCTAACGTAGAGTTGAATGATTGAATAATGAATTCAATAGTACGTAAATTCTTGTTAACTTGTTTTGGTGCCTCTTTAAATTTGGGATTCCAGTAGCTTCAAAATGGGTAGCATTGTAGAGGCTAGCGTTTTATTAAATTAAAATATTCTACTCTATTTTTACTACACGCATCTTATCTATTGTCAAATTAATTTAGCATGTATGTAGCTGTAATTATCTCCAATTATTTTTAACCCATTGTATCGTCTGGAGAATTTATAAAATGTTTGATCAATTCCTTTTCTCGTCAGAGTTATCTTGTAAAAGCTCCTTTAAAAATGATTTTAACCATTTGTAAAACTGCGTAATAAATTTGCCGGTTTTGTGAGTGTTCTTTGAAATGAAGGTGTTTCTAAATGTTCTACTGCGTGTTTTTTTTTCAATGCTAAATTCGAATATTCCATTTCTTCAATATCTAAAATTTTTGATATTGTTAACATAAACTTTGATGCACCGAACTGATATCTCTGAACTGATATAAAAAAGGTTTCCCTAAAAAGGACGTTGAATTCCGTTCCATGTAACTATACGTATATATCCACATCTAAGAAAGAATATTAGAGATAATTAAATACACAGATGTTTACCAGCCATTACACTTCCTTGTTATTAAAGTATTCTTCTCTCCAATAAAAGCGGTTAATTATTCTGAAAAAACTATGTCTGGTCAAGAAGGCGCATTTTTGCCTTTTTCGATGATCGCTTACAAACCTTTATTTGAAAACTGATTATCTTGAAGGGAGTTTGGAAAAAATATAATAGTGAATTTTCTCAACTTCTAAGATATGTTACTGTTCTAAATACCTTTTTAAAGAGGCAATTAAATATTATTATGATAGTTGGCTATTGAGATTGTGTCAGTAGTGATTGTGTATTTTTTTTTTTTTTATTTAGAGCTCAATTACTTCATTTGAAATTTTGATAAAAATTTATTTATTTTAGCACGTGCACCTTATCTAGATGAGAATAAATTTATATTGAATAAATGTAGCTTTAGAAATACTCAGAGAAGAATAATTTAGTTACTTTATCTAACGATAAAATGTAATCTAAATTATCAGGTGTACTAAAAATTACTATATTATGAACTACCTACAAAACTTAGCATTTTCGCATCATTTTCTTTTTTTTACATTATGGAAACATGAGACTCACATGTTGACTCAAAATTAATGAATTCGAGTAAAAGGAATATTGAATATATACTTATATCACACAAAAGGGCCGCGGTAGCCTAGTGGTCAAGGTCGTGGACTAGCGGCTGGCGGTTATCGTTCAGTCGCGGGTTCGATCGTTGGCCGCCAAAGACCCGCCGTGTAGCCGGGGCTGATGCACGTTAAATCTGTTCGGGGTCCAAAGTCCTCCCGTTGGCGTGGTGTAGATGTTAGGAGAGGGGGTGCCAGCTCAGGTGTCATCCTCGTCACTTGACCGTGGTTCAAAATTACGAGGTCCGTCGCCAATAGCCCTCGTGTTGCTTCTAGTGCGACGTTAATAAAAACTAAACTAAACTATATCACACAAAATAGCTTGAAACCATTTATGACTTTTTGAGATATAATTTCTTCGAATATTTTTGTATGTTAAAAATGATCCTTTTGTGATTTAAAATTACAACTCCTGATCTATGTATAATTTGTATTCAGATTTTATCGTGATATGAAGAACTTAATGCATGAAATATTGAATTCCATTCTCCAATTAGGATGCTTTTTAAGAAATTATAACAACACATTCATATATATTACAGTTAATCATGTAAAAGATGTCCAAATAATATTTAATTATGACATATTTTAAATAAAATCAAAATAATCAGTAGTCCAAATGAGATGATCTTTATTATGCAAAAAAGTTTGTGCGAAGATATTGTATTCTCAAAAACACCTGAATCGAAAATAGAAATTTAAAACTAAAATAATAATGAAAAATAATTTTAGGTAAAATGCTTGTATTCAATGAGAAAAGTCATTATAAAATACCAAATAATTTGATAAAAATCAATAAATGATCGAAATATAGCCCATTTGAATATTTTTATAACTAATGACGGATTATTGTTTTTAGGGGTTTTCAGTCGAAAATTGTGTTCTGTATAGTTACTTCTTTAGACTCCGTTACCCTGTTCAATGCGAAATGAATGATTATAAAATATGTAAGTTAATGCAAGAAAATTATTTGTATAATGTGTAGTACAATGTTAAAGTTTTTGGAAGAAAACATAATACTCTATAACAGCTAATTGTTTCCTGCAGAATGCTTCAACAAAACATTATACTTATCTTACTTAAACTTTAACGAGTTTGTGAATGAGGTCGTTATACATTTGCTCCCATTTATATCTGTGTATATCATTTTTAGTGAAGTTTTAGTCAGTAACGAACATTTTCAAAAAAAAAATTATTAATAATAGAAATCTTTTCTAAAGGCTTTATTATATATTAAATACTCGGATAAATAATGCTTATAAAATATTTATATCTAATTTATATTTAAGAAGTTATAAATTAAGTGTCAGAAAATTGGATTAAGTTTTGAATTTTAATACCAATTCTTAAATCTAATACATGTTTGATTCTCCGCCTGCGAACTCTTCTTAATTTGGTTTCCGTCATGGTTATATTTGGACCTCACGATTTGGACATTACATTGAATTTGTCCTTTCTTTGCTATCTTTGTCCCTTTAATTATTCTTTCTCCTACATGCATAAACTTTGCATACAAAATAATATGCGTAAGAGAGCAGAGCAATTTTTCATGTTAAATTATTGGTCAGGATTTCAATACTTTTTGGTGCATACGCATTAGCCTTTGCAAAAATACTGGCTGAGAAAATCAATGTCGGAATCGTACATAGGGAATGAAAGTTACAATGCTTCACTGAATGGAATCAGATAAGCAAACATTGGAGCATTCGTGTAAGAAATAAAAAAAAGTACTTTTTGAACTTTATTAATATTTCGATTTTCTGTCGCAGTAATAAAGTAATCTACTTAGGTTTTGAGATCTAACTATCTTAAACTATCTTTCCTCTTTAATACGACTATTTGAAATAAGTGGTATTAAATAATGAAGGAACGTCAAAGCAACGTAATGGAAAATAATCCAAGTGTTTGTTGTCGACATTAAGATTTACAGACAGATTTTCATTAGCAATAAAGTGATAGTTCTAAAAGTACTCGTTTAACTTATTTCATCAGAAATAATTTGATAACTCTCAAGGTGATCGTTCATGTATAAAAAAAATATTACAGTCGCAAGGAACAAATTTAGTAGAAATAACGCCTCGTTACTACATCCTTATTTCTATGTAGAACACCATTTTGTTACATTCACAGCACACTAACGACTCCAAGGCACAAATAAAAATAAACGAATTATATAAACATTAAATATAGCTCTTAGATTTAACAAGAATTCTTAAAATCAGGTAAAAAATAAATAAATTATATCATCACTTTTCAATCAAGTCTCGCAATGAAGGAGTCATAATAAAAATAACTTTAACATGGAAGTATTTAAAAGTATGTGATTTCGTCTTATCATAATTTATACATTCAAACTATAATCTTTCAATAAATGTGCTTAAATAACAAACTGATTATTTTATCTTTAACAATTGCAACATTTATTCATTCTATAAGCACATCTTCTGCAAATTTATCTTGTATATACAATCTTCTATATATATATAAGCGAAATACCACTGACTGACTCATCACGATATCTCTAAAACTATACAACCGATTGACTTGAAATTTGGTACAGTTACTCATTTTGCGATGTAGACGCTCACTAAGAACGGATTTTACGGAATTCTAATCCTAAATGTAATTTTCATCCGTTAATCTCTTCTTATCCATTGGTTATGTCATTTTTGGCGACTTTATCGCTAAAAATGATATGACCGACGCCAAACGGAATATATTTTTTTTATATATATACTGTGTATTGCAACCAATTCAGTTTACTTGGCGAGATTTGCGCGTGCGAAATGGAAAATACCAAATAATTTAATATTGATGCGCTGATGGAGGATGGATTTATCACCAAATATCTTCCACCGCCAAGTCGAAGCATTTCAATGACCTTGCATTGTGAATTTTAAAAAGCTATACTATGGTAACCCCAGCTGACTTCCGCCCGCTTTGCTCAGCAAAAAATAATTTTTTATTGTTGTGGAACCTAGACGTAAGTTTTAAATTTATGAGAAAAGTATTTTATTATTAATAATGATTGATAAATTACATTTGTAAATCTAAACGCAATCTTACGAAGATATTGAAGTTGGCTTTTAACAAATGAATAATAACGGTATGTTATTCATATCATTGATAAAAAAAAAATAAGTAGCTATCAAAATATTTATTGCGATGTACGCATTAACTGTAACCTAATGTAAACATTTTGCAAAAGTTTTGTTTTTGTATTTTGGCAATTTTTAGTTTATGGTTTCTAGGAAATAAACGTTTTTGTTTTTTTAAAATGGCTGGATATCTTATCGTTTTCAGAATACAGAATTATTTTTAATGATATGATTTTTTAAGAGCTATTTTGTCTATTCAAATGCGGTTTTAGATATGCTGCTAGCGTAAGAGTTATCCCTATGTAAAAAGGATAACGTAATACGGGTGATTTCTTGCTAAATTTTCTTACTATACTTTATCTTTTTGTAAGTATTTTTTGTTGAATTTTTAAATAATTTGATTTTAAAAAATTAATTATATTTTTTAACTTGAAAAGTATTTCATTGTAGGTTAATACAAATTGATTTTTCTTATTTACTTTTCAGTTATAGTTTTTAATAATGGATGTTGAATATATTTGGATAGATAGAATACCTACTCCTTTCAAAGTTTTTAAAATTCTTGGCTACGGAGCAAGTTTATTTTCGTCTCTGTCTTTGCTGGTGTTCGGTGACATATCGATGGCGTATAAAATGAGAAATATTATCGTTTCTCACATGTTTAACAACTGGTATCGGTTTAAATGCTACACTCAAATGCTACCTGGCGCTCCTTATAATACTAACGATTTATATTTTACCGAAAGGTGTAAACCAAACACGTATGGATCTATTTGCGAAATTATGGCGGTGGCAGAGCTATTTCCCTATCAGTTCGAAGTGTATCAAGGCGTCTGCCTTATAGCTTCTGTTGGTGAAACAATTCAGAGGGGGAAAAAAATTACGTTTTACGGGAAACTAAAATAGTGGACATTTTGATGTTTATATTGAAATAGTTGGATTAACAAATAGAAGTAAAGTTAATCTTGGTAATGATAATGTGAAACAAAATGAAGAAAATGTGTCATCTTTAGTGGTTCATCCTCAAGAAAATGTATCTATGCTACTTTCAAAGACTCAATCAATATCTAACATTAATTTATCAAGTTCAAGTGAATAGATTATTAATGATATAATATCTCTTCAATTAAATAAAGGTAAAAAAAAGAGGAAAAATATTCACAAATTCAATTAGATATGAACAAGTAAGACACGCTGTTGAAAGTATACTCAAAGTCATCTTGAAATACATAAAGAAGTTGCTTCAAAATATACTAAAAGCCATCCTGAAGTACATAGAGCAGCAATACGAAAATACTTTTCTAATAACCCCCTATGAATCAGGCAGCTGTAATTAAATGCAATGAAAAAAGATCAAAAGTTAAATTAGTGCCTTGGATTTCTAAAGCTTTGGTTTTAAATATATATATAACAGATATTGACTATTTAAATGATAAAATCACAGATAAAAAAATATCAGAAAACGTTTGTCCTGTTTGTAGTGCCATGCTTTAAAATTGATAGAAGAACCTCCAGGAATGTGCTGCAGCGGTGATCAAGTCCAAATTCCTGCTATTAGATCCTACCCTGAACCTTTGAATAGTCTTCTTAACCATAAGGATCAGCTTTCAGAATATTTTCTTTCTATAATTATTTTGAACCACGGTCAAGTGACGAGGACGACAACTGAGCTGGTACCCCCCTCTCCTAACATCCACACCACACCAACGGGAGGACTTTGGGCCCCGACAGATTTAACGTGCATCCACCCCGGCTACACGGTGGGTCTTTGGCGGCCAAGGATCGAACCCGCGACTGAGCGAAAACCGCCGGCCACGAATCCGAAACCTTGCCCACTAGGCTACCTAAAGATTGGTACGTCAATAATGTTGTTGCGTAATTTAAATCCTCCTAAATTATGTAACAGCACCAGACTCAAAGTGAAATCTCTAAAAAGAAACGTTATAGAAGCGACTATTTTTACAGGAAAGTATGAGGGTGAAAATATATTCATTCCAAGAATACCATTAATTCCATCAGATTATCATTTTGAATTTAAGCGTTTGCAGTTTCCAGTTAGACTTTGCTTTGCGATGACTATCAATAAAGCACAAGGGCAGAGTTTAAAATTAGCTGGTGTAGATTTACAAAGTGTCTGTTTTTCACATGGTCAATTTTATATGGCATGTTTAAGAGTTAGTTCACGTGAAAATCTAATCAACCTTCAACCAGAAAAACGAACGAAGAATGTTGTCTACAGAGATGTTTTGGAAATCTAGGCATATTATTTCATATTTTTCTAATATTTAACTATTTCTAAAATAAGAATAAGATAAAATAATAATGAATGTAATAATTAAGATAAATAAATATAATAAAAAATAAAAATGTAGTTGTCACCTCAAAAATTGCCATGCATTCAAAATAAAGACAATAGAAATGTAATACACAAAAAAATTGTTTCAACAGGTTTAAAAAATAAAAAAATATATATAAAAATGTATTTTTATTTTTATGTTGGCAATTGTTACATGGTTTTGGCCTACTGGGGATCCGCCATGTAGAATAATGGGAACACATCGCACTACACACTACCTCATCGGTGATGCGGAATTCTGTTCAACGACAGATTTACGGACTAAATTACATTTTCATTGATGAATTATTAACACTTAAATACTTTTCTCATATGTTTGAAAGTCATGGATAACCATTATTATAGACAATCAATTTCTAAAATTTTTAAATTCAGATTATAATTAAATTTAAAAATTGAAAAATTTCTTGATATTTTACGTATAGGTTCCAAAATATAATATTATCGTCTGCCCAGCGAAGCGGGCGGGTATCAGCTAGTATTCAATAAGTCGTAATTATATATATATATATATATATATATATTTATATATATATATATATATATATCAAACACATAATATCCTGCTCTTTTTAAAGAAATATATTATAAGCAACAATATATTAATAGTGACATCATAATCATATTTAGCAGTGCTTTCATTTTCTTTAACAAGAAAATATCAGCTACCTTGTAAGACAAAATATATTACAATTTACTGCTTATTTCATTTATATATATATATTAAGAGAGAGAGAGAGAGAATTCTTAATTACGTAAACATATTAGAACACACTTTAAGAACAAAATACGTATATTTTATTATCGGCATAAAGTAAATAATTGTGTAATTTAAATTGTTATTTTTTCATATATCTAATTCCCAAATTATTTTTTAGAAAATGATAGTATTATCTCCCATTGCATATTGATGAATTTTAAAATTATGTCTGAAATTAAAGAAATCACAGTTAAATTTTTACGTTTATTGAAGAAAATATTAAAAGCTATTTTATGAAAGTATGAAATTTATATCTTCATTTAAGATTGAATAAAACTAAATTTGTTTATTTTCTTGCTCGTTGTCCTATTGTAATATTCAGCATTGACAAGTTACTGTATGCCGATAGTTAAGTCGATTATCACCTCCTCCACAAATATTAAATATTCATTGCTTTTGTGTGTGTTCTTGATTCTATTTTCTTTTCGAAGTCTTTCTACGTTGAATCTGAATACCGTTTCGAAAAGATCAAATTTGAAAATTGAAATGGAAAAAGTTTCCTGCTAATTCCAAAAAATAACTCTCTAAATATTTTTAATTCATTTCCACATGGTAAAACGAAATAAAAAAGAACGAAGCAAATGAAAGAGTGCACGTGGAGGTAATTAATTAAACAGCTGCTTACCAGCTGTCACATTTTCTTATTTCAACCTTTCTTTCAATTCGAGAAAAATGTCTAATTAAATTTTCATAAATAATGTTTGGTTAATAACCCATATTTTTATATTATCCAAGTAATCATTCACAAACCTCATTTGAATACTGATTACATTCAGAAGATATGAAAAAAACCCTGTAAAAATGCATTTTCTTAACTTTTGATGCAACTTCGCATCTCCAAATAACTTTTCGAGAGGTAATTAAGGACAATTACAACTGTCGGTAATTGAGGTTGTTTGTATTGATTGATTTCATAATGTACTGAGCGTTGCACTCTCTTAACTTTGATGAGATAACACACCATGATAAAATATGCTGACAATTATGTAACGATCATCATTAAATTCAATATAAATAGATTTATTTGCCATTTTCATTATTCCATTAAATGAAAAGGATTTTAATTTGTGTGCACTCAATTTGTTTATCTTAATTTAATTAATTGTTTATTATATTAATGAAGTTTATGTTCTTTACTTTACGTTTTTGTAGTATTATATTTTATTTTCTCTCTTTACATATGCGAGTATGCCATGCAGCAGGGTTGATGCACACCAATTCTGTCGGAGCTCACAGTTCTTAATTTCAGACAGATTGGATGTTTCGAAGGAAGAGTGCCTTCTCAGTGTCTACTCACATGATATCATATATATATATATATATTATTGTATTTCCGAATTCCGAGTTCCATTGTGTATGGCTCACGAGTTGTTTCAAAGTGCGACGCAACTCAACAATCGATCAATAAACTACTACTTTAATGTTTTCATGTCGCTTCTAATTGATAATTTAAATGTACAAACATAGTTTTCTTAGAAATGTATAGTTAATGCAAGTGTAATATGCTATAAATATAATGTTGAGTTAATTTTATCCTAAATGTTTATGATAAAATATGTGAGTTTAATGTTTTGTACAGACCAGAAAACCTTGAAATCCAAAATTATATACCTATCAGATAAATACGCGAGAAATTATTTTCAATTTAAAAGTTTAAAAAGTTAAATTATCAATTTCAAATAAAAATATATTTAAAGTATATTTGTTCAGTTAAAATGCTGGACTGAAATTTATTTTTCAATTTAGTTATTTACTCGATATATATGGGCTTTCACTCTTAAGTTTTTAATTACTTAATATATTTTTTGCCCCAGTTTTTAGGTTTTATTTTTAGTATCCTATTATTATTATAATATATATATATATATATATATATATATATATATATATATATATACCGATGGAGGACAAAATAATACGAACACCTGGGAAAAAGTATGACATATTTCACACCTGAAGTACAGCCGCACCATCTGCAACAGAAGTCTGCCACCTAGTGAGCGTTAAGGGGAAAGTATCAGTCTCTCAACAGCAGTCACCTGCGTTGCAGGCTTCTATATAATTGTCTGTGATAAGCTGAAATGTCAGACCTGTCAGAGTTCCAAAGAGGAATGATTGTTGGAGCATCAGTTACTGAAGCAGCAAACCATTTGGGGTTTGCAAAGAGTATGGTATCAGCCGTTATGATAGCGTACACGAAAGAGTATAGGACGACATCTTCAAAGCACAACAGTAGCCGAAAGTCAAAGCTTGCTGATAGGGATAGACGGATCTTGAAGCGCATAGTAGCCCAAAAGCACAAGTAATCGTTATCCGAGGTAACATTCGAAATGAACAGTCATCTCCAGGACCCTATTTCAACAAAAACTGTCAAAAGGGAACTTCATGGCGAACATTTATGGCAGAGTGGCAATTCATAAGCCCTTGGTGACAGGAACTAATGCTTTCAAGCGACGACAATGATGCAGAGATTACAAAGGCTGATCCCCACAGCATTTGCTACATGTAATATGGTCATATGAATCGTCATTCACCATATTTCAGACAACCGAACGTGTTTATGTCTGAAGAACGCCCAGAAAAGCGTTTAATCCTGAATGCCTCTTGCCGACTGTGAAGCATGGGGCTAGCTCCATTATGGTATGGAGTACGATGTCATGTCGAGGTCTTGAACCATTTGTTATTCTGCATGGGAGAATCAAATCCAATCACTATCTAAGTATTCTAGGAGATCATGTCCATCCTTTTGTCCAGATTATATTCCAGATTATATTATTATATTCCCTGAAGAGCCGCCGCTTTTTCAAGACGACAACTCCCCTATCCACACTGTTAGGTGTGCTCATGCATGGTTCGAAGAGCATGACGATGAAGTTGAACATCTTGTCAAGTCCATCAGTCTCCGGACTTGACTATTATTGAACATTTTTGGGAATATTTGGAGTCCAAACTTCGTTCCCGATTACTACCTCCATCCAGCGTTTCGGAATTAGAGACCGTTCTGCATCAGGAATGGCTTGATATTTATTTAAATATTGTCCTTGACCTTTATGCATGTATCCCACATCGCATTAAATCTGTACTTCAGCCAAAGGGTGGTCCAACCCCCTATTAATAAAGATTCTCCATCATTTCACAGGTGTTCGTATTATTGTGCCCTCCATCTGTATATATATATATATATGTATGTGTGTGTGTGTAGGAGAACGTCATCCGATGAATAAAGTCAATAATTCATAAAAAGTATTTTATTTACAAGTTGAAAGTAGTTTCTTCCAACAGATAGTATAAATATAAGTAGGCGAAACTTCACAAAATATTGCAGAGGGAAAGCGTTTAACATTATCAGCTTATGTTAAACGCTTCCGCTTTGCAATATTTTGTGAAGGTTCGCCAACATATATTTATAGACAGCTCGCGAGAAGAGCGAAAAAGAGCCCCCCAAAATGATTACTTCAGCTTTTATACCACTGAGGCTCAGAAAGGTAACATCCCCGTGTAGGCTTCTCTTAATGTAAAGGTGACAGCTACAGTTTAAATATGAGGTACTGATTGGTAGATTCATTAGAGTGGAGCATTAAAATAGATTGTGGTTTTGTAAAGGAAAGTTAAAAGAAGCAAATTCAATCGTTATGTCATCACACACACATATAATATATATATATATATACACATATAATATATATATATATATAGGTTAACCGGATAGTTCTATTCGTTCGTGAAGTAAAAGAAATTCATAACAAAGTTTCATACATTTAATAATATTTTTTGTACAATATAATTTCTATGCTAGGATTGGTTTGTAAGCATTCCAGAGTGAATTAAGTGAGAAAAAGTTGCTTAATCCAATCGTTATATGAACATTTTTGTTTGCTGGGAACGGAAGTTATCTTCCATTTTGGTACAGAAGATAACTGGTGATCAAAAATGGATTATTAATGAATACATCGCATGGTGATGAGCATATTTGCAGCATGAACTATCTGTCCTCTTCACTTTTAAATCGAGATTGATTCTGAATAAGAGAACGCTATGCATATGGTGGAATGTCATAGAAGCAATACATATTTCAAGCATTTGAAAACATACAAAAAGCTCAATTCAAGGGTGTACTGTCAGCAAATGGATGATATAAACAATGTATTGAAAGAAAACTGGTCAGCGATATTCAATGTAAATCACATTATATTGCAGAATGATTATGTCATACCACATGCTTCTGCATTTCATGAAAAATCACAGGGCTTAGGCTGGGAATTTTTATTGCATCCTTTTTCACTGCCAAGATCTCTCACCCTCTAATATTTTCTAATATTCTTTGCAAAATGTTTTGAAGGGGAAAAAAAATTCAAAACTGAAGCATACGTCAACCTAACCCTATTTAGGTCGTTCGCTTGAAATAACAAGAAATTTTTCAGAAATAATATTTACGAATTACTATTACGCCGGTAATAGTTCATTAGGAACGATGGAAAATATTTTGTACAACCGATATTATTAAATGTATAAAAAAATGTAGAGTATATATATATATATATATATATATATATATATATATATATATATAT
>BMAW01059460.1:92975-131780 GCA_019974015.1 Nephila pilipes | reverse complement strand
ATATATATATATATATATATATATATATATATATATATATATATATAAAGTACATGGTCATTAAGTTAAGGATACATGATCATAAAGTTAACAAAAGTACATGGTTATAAAGTTAAGGATACATGTTGTTAAGCTCAAAATACTGACATTATAGTAAGTAATGATTTTAATAAATACATTTTATTAGCTTAAGATATATTTTAACAAATATTTACATGCATAAGATATATTTAATTTAATTAATTTTATTATTTGCTTTCGTTTAAAAATCAGAAAAAATATATTACTGTCTACTTTAATTATTTATGTTTTAAACTTATTTTATTATTTAATATAATAACTAATTTTCATGAAAATGTTTTTCTGTTTTTACTCTTTTTGCTGTTACCATTGGCAAAGTTTGTGCACCTTAGAGAGTTTTGCTTATGGAATTAAAAAGCATTAGGAATTTTACGAAGCTATTTTTTTTCTTGGTAGTAAATGCTTCTTCTTCATATTCGCTTAACAATACAATATTTGCGACAAGTTTTAACTTATATTTGAATATATATTTTTTTATAATAATGCAGTTAAGCCCAACCACTTGGCGCGATTTCAAAAATTGCCAAACTTGGTGACTTTTTTTAGCTGAACGTTAAGTCAGCGAAGTGTACCAGGGTAGCCACATTTGGCAAAATACTGCCAAAAAATTCCTGTCACCAAAGGTGGTTGGGCTAAACTGCATTCCAAGTATTTAATTTACCGGATGAGTTAATTAATTTCAGTTAATTTTAACGTTTTTTTGTATTTCACCTAGTGTGCGTCTATCTGTGTGTGTATCGGTGTGTCATCAAATTTTAGATCGTTAATTTAACCAATTTCCCTTCAATCGAGAGCTCTGAAACTTTGGAAATCGTTCTTACTCACCTAACAATGCAGTATTTAGACAAGTTTTAACTAATATTTAATATTTTTAATAAACTTTGCCACCATATAAAAATGTTGGTTTTTATCTCGAATTATTTTTCTTTGGGTTACATCTAAGCAATAAATTGATTAACAGTCAATCACTCAAACGGTTACGGCTAATTTTCAAACCTAAAATAAGGATTGCCTTATAAAACCGAGAAGTGTGTTTCGTCTCAAAGATAATTCCCATGAATTTTGAATAAAACAATACTGAAATTTAATCTTTTAAAATAAGTATTTATGACCCAGCCTTACATTCTTGTTCACATTAAGAAATTATTTTGATGTACCACTTCAAATTCCAAATATTCTGCGAGTTTCAAATTATTACCAAAAACCCAAAATGTAAACAACATTTCTACGGACAAACACTTCCATTTATCATCCTCGATAAGCACTTCTTTCCAGCGGTAAATTTTAAAGGAGTTGAAAGAATTTCTTTCTACTAAAACTATGCTCCTACTTGACATATGTATATCCTTTCCATGAGTAATCTTTAGCCCGATATTTCTTAGATAAATGAGCTTAAAATGGTAGCAGCACACTCAGCATCATATTTTTGAAGATGACGGATGGATATTTAAAAATCATCCCATTGATTGCAACTCATAGATAAAAATGTGCTGACGGTAGGCTCTGCTTATTTCCTGGATGATTATATCGCTGCAAAGAGGTTGTCAAATATATCTAGCGGTTATAAACGAGTTTTGTTCAGATAGCTTCAGATTTAATCTATATTGTTCTTCTTTGAAGTTGGATGTGAATAATATATTTCTGTCGAGATGTGATAGCGTTTTGTAAACGTGGATAGTTGGTAAAATGTTTAAGTTTAAAAATAATTTAATTTTTAAAATATTTTCATGGCTTTTATTCGCTTGAATTAATAGGCAATACTTTCTTTGTAATCCGACATTTCACTTTTCTTCCTTATTAGTATTCTGATGTTTTTCACACATGTTAACGAGTTATAAAAATTATTTAAGGACCCTTGAGTTTCAAAATCTTAAGACCCTCGAACTTGAAAGTTTTCAATTTTTTTCGAAAAATGTTTTATGTGAGATCCCCGTCTTTACTGAACAATTTGATGCACAATTTTGAACAATACCACCAAAACTTTCAGAGTTAATTAGAAAAATTGAAACCTTGTTTACCGTTTTTTTTTATTGTAATTCAACATCATTTTTCCCCAAAAAATTCAGCTTGCATGCGGGATTTCTCAGAAACTGTTTATCATATTAGTTTTAAATTTTAAACTCAGGCCCAAAATAAGCTTCCTGCATAGCCTATATATAAACTTTTAGACAAATTATTTACAGGAAAAATTAATTTAAATTTTTGTTGAATTTTTTATAGATTTTATAATTTTTTAAGAAACTATATTTAAAAAACCTTTTATTCCTCTAAATGTTTCAAAAATATCCATAACTTAAAAGCTGAATATTTTTCTGCTCAATAATATTACTTTTGAAAGTTTTGAGCAATGTTATACTTCTGAAGTTAATAATGAAGGAAATCTGAATCGGAATGGCTGGGCATACAATATACGAGTGTAAAATAGATTTAAAATATTAAAATGATGTAAAATAACTATAATAATAGCTTTTAATATCCAAAGAAAAATAAGGTTAGTGGTTCTCTCTGACAGCCAGACAAGCTGCACAATGATTTACTATATTTGCTATGACATTATGGATGGATTGTTGGTTCAAAATTTCCAACCATCATGAAGATCTCTTTTCAGATCAGAAACGGGAAATTGGCTTCCAAATCTATCCCACATATGATCGACGTAATTCAAATCAGGTCAATGAGTTAGCTCTACCATACTTTGAATATTTTCTATTTTAATGAAGTCATAGTTCTGACACGCAATACGACAAGATGCTTTATCATATATAAATATGAACACAAAACCTACATCATTTCGAAATAGATGAATACATGGTTAAAGAAATTCATCTCAGTATCGTCTAACTGTCATAGGTCACATTTCAAAAATGTAGATGCCTGTGCACCCCTCCAGCGTGATGCCTGTGCACCCCTCCAGCTTGATGCCTGCAATCATCATGATCCCATTTGACAGAAAACGATATTTTTCTATGATTCTTACAAGACGAAAGCGAGTACCACATACTCACCGTATCGTTAGCCAATTAGACTGAGTATTCAGATTAAGTTTCAAGTTCAAGTACAGATGTTCCAGACTCTAGTTTAAATGTGTATGTTTATGCTTAAATGTGAGCGAAATATATGCTGCTGCTGGTCGTTCGGTGGAGAGATAAACTTAACTGTGTCTACTATCGATAATTTTGTCTAGAATTTCGTATTCTTGTGGCGGTTGTGAGTGCTGAACGCAGTCCTGAGACGCTATGATCTCTCTGATGTCGACAAGGTATTATGAGATTTCGGTTACGGAGAACTTAAGTATCTCTTCACCCATCTGGTACTAGCCGTTAGCTAACATCTTCCGCACTTTGAATCTTATCATACATTCTTGATATTACCCGTTGAGACACATTTAGATTTCCAGGCACTTTGGATTGTGATTGTCCAGATTTAAGCATTTGAAAAATTCATCCTTTCACAAACATGTCCATTTGCCATCTTTGTGCAATCCTTCATTCTGTTCAATCATTAACAATATTTCTCAATACTTAAATTAAGCGTAACATATCTGAATTGCTTATGCTGAAAGAGCTGGTTTATACTGGTTGCTTTATACACACACACACACACACACATGTATGTATGAATGTATACAGAGGATAAAACATATAAATTAATATTATAAAACACATAGTAAATAAGAGAACAAATGAAATATAAGAATAACAAGAGAAGAAAGCATATACAGAAATACGTAAAACTATTAAATACAAATTGCTTAAAATTGCAACAAAACAAAACATGCGTAGACTGGCGGCTGAATTATGAGATTAAACATGTTCTATGGCACCAAACCTCCCCCAATGAATCTTATTGGGCAAAAATTGGATGACTCGAAAATGTAAATGGTGGTAAGTTAAGTAAAATAAACAAGGATGGAATAGGCAAGATACAAAACTTTTAAGCCAAAATTTTTCAATTACAATTTAAAAAAATAAAATACCTAACTCGAAGCTTGTAAAAAGAATTCAGTCTATTAAAAAAAGATGTAAAAGTCAATTCAAGAGATCCTATGACATGTAAGTGATTAAGATTTATAGTGCAAAGATTTAAGGAACCTTTTAAATTATGATCTCAAAAATTATGCACTGTTGCAAAATATCACGTGAATATCACTAATGATTAATTAAGTTGAGTAAGGAAAAGTTTCAAAAATGAGAATATTCAATAAATACCTCAAAATCAAAATAATAAAATAGAAGTAAAATCCAAAAAAACGCAAACCTGAATTTATTTGCTAAAACATTTTTGAATACTGTGAATAAAGTATATGTCTATAAATGTAAACTATGTCAAAATACTAGAAATCTTTACACTTAGACCACTAACTAGTTGACTTTGTAATCCGAACGTTGTGCAGTAGATTTGTTCCTTTAATTATTAGATCTAAAGATTTCCATTAATTTATGAAAGTTTATAGCACTTGTGTTTATGGCTTCAATTTCCAAAATGTCAAAAATCTAAAAGACGATAAGGTACACTCTAGCTTTTGAAGATGTGAATATCAAAAATTCATTTTTATCAATTCAAAAAATAATTTTCTTAGTAAGAAAATTGTCACAATGTAAAAAAATATAGGTCAAATTTGAGTTCCAGAAATCATATTTATTGTGATGAATAATTACATTCGCAGTAATCTCCTACAAATTCTTAATATCATTGAATCTGTTATTATCTTGAGAAATCAGCAATTATTACGAGACAAAATGTTTAAAATAATGTTTCTGTACATGGTTATGTAAATATTACTCCTCCAATGAGGCATTTTATTTACTTTAAATTTCAATGCATCTATTTTCTTATATAAATTACTATAATCGGTTTACTACTTGTAATTCATATCAGATATTCAGCCTTAGATGTACTGAGTGTCTCTGTTATAAAGCCAAAAGTTTGGATAAAGAAACAATGTTCGGCTTACAATCTCTACGCTTGTAAAAATTATTAGTTCAGCTATATATTCAGTATAAAATTTAAAGGGAGTTGTTAACGTGGTTTGATTAATAAAAATGCATGTATAAATTAGCCAGAATGTTGCTAGCTGGTCCTCCTTGAGACAAGCACTATATTTGTTAGTATATTTTTTTTTCTTAATGAAAATATTATAATTTACCTGCAGTACTAATGGTATAAGATGACTAAATTTGTTCAGTTTTATCGTATTCTCTGAGTTATATTTATCAAAGGGAATTTAAAAAAAAACCCTCTTTAATCATATCCTCTATATCGGTGTTTATCAACTTCTTTTACTGCCCCCCCCCATAAACCATTTAAAAATTCTAATGTCCCCACTATACCTACCTACCTATATGTATGTATGAATATATGCATCCAGGTATAAATCCTTGGTTACGACATAAATTTTCAAAACATTCTCGTCATATCGTTATCAATACTGAATCAGTTAGTTTTTGAAGTTCCTCTTTTTCTTATCTATTTTTATATTTGTATATTACATTTTCACAACCTTATTTTATCTTAATTTTAATTCTCAAGACGGAAAGAAATAAGGTTTGAAACCTTAACTACTAGTTGCAAATAGCCTAAATATTCTATTTAATGTTCTTTACATCTACATATGACTATAAGTAAAAAAAGAAAAATATATAAAAATATTATGCATAATTATTTTATGAATAAAACTATGATTATTTTCTTCAAAAATAATATAATACGTTAAGATATTCCGTTACCTTACATAGTTATTATATTAAGAAAAAAAATCTATATGTTTGAATAAACGAAGAACGTTCGACTAACTCTATTCAATTTTTAATTAGCTGAAATATAGCATCTTAGAAGTTACAGTAACAATTTGGTCTATTACTATTTTTTTTTTACTTGAAAAGATATCTTTTTTATTGAAACTACAAAAAGAATTGTGCAAAACCAAAAACTTTATTCTCCAGAGCAAAGTCTTCTCGAGATTCTTTTGGTGCAACAGGGAATTCAGAAAATTACTTCAGGAAAATTTTGACTATAATTATGCGCATGTATATTGAAGGAAATACACTGGTTGATTCACGTCAAAGTTATTTATATTGATGCGAACTTGTAAAGAATGAAAAAGCTAAAAAATTTGTTTCAAAATAATCTCTAGAGGTAACGATATAAAGTTTTTCTTTGCATTTTTAGTGTGTTACACAAATGAGAATTTATATATACACATATACACTTAGAATGGGAAGCGTGAATATGAATAAAGATAAGTTTTATGCGAATAATTAATTTTACTTTACAAAGACAGTTTTAATGACCTCCTGGTAAAAAAAAAGAAAATTTGAAAGAAAGATAAATTCAAAGTTTATTTAAAAGTATATTATTTTCTTATTTATTTTAAAGTAACAGTTTACAATAGTACTGCGCGCATTTTTTTAAAAATTATAATATATTGATCGGTGCACACTTCTTTTAAAAGTCCTAAAAAGAACATATGTGCTAAGTATTTTTAACATAAAGTAATGAAGTTTAATATTTTAGTCAAATATTGTTTTGTAAATTATAAATTTTCTCATTGTTTCTTTTCGAACAACTTTCTCTTTCAAAGCGTCCATTCAAATTTTTATAAAATTTTATGTGGAAAGAGTTGATAATATTTCTTAATATTTGATAATTATTATAGGAATTTGTAAGATATACTGTTTTTCATAGGAGATCAAAGCTGTTGATATAATATAACTGTCATAATCAAGAACTAATATATAGGCATATATTGTGAATGCCCAAAATTTATAAATTACAAGAAATATCATGGAATCTTTCAATAGTAATTTAATCTTCCACAGACATTTATTTGCACTTCCAAAACTTCACCTTTTTTTTGCCTATTTAAATTGATATTCATTAATTTATGCGAGCAGAATGAGATTTAACATCTTTGGACAAATTAAAGTAAAATAACAATCGGTATAATTATATTAAATTCCGTATTAAAGTACAAAACAATCAAGCATACGTGAACGTGCAGACTTCAGAATTTTAAAAGCAAATATATTTTTATTCAAATTTTGCATTTAGAAAACATATTTCAAATAATTTAATATATGATTTGACTGGCATACAATTAATACGTCCGTTAAAGACTATATAAATGTTAAGGAAATTTATTTTTAATTAAATATAGTAATATTTCATTGACAATAGATCTATATGTTAAGAAATTTACTAAGTTCTTAAATTACCTGGTGAATATATTATTTAATTATGAAAAAGGACAAAAGCACCATATTTTTTAAGCTATCAAATCATCCGTAACAGTGACTGGACATTTTGTTATTTACACATACACTGGAAGTTGTCTCTGAAGATGAATTTAATGGAAACTCATTTAGAAGGTAATTTCATTACTTCTGTTCATATTTCTCCAGCTTCCAGCAAAAGATTAAGTCAAAGATATATATGAGCATGAAAACCAAATTTAAAATATCACAAGCCTATTTTGAAGTGTACGTGTGTTACTATTACTAAAAACCGGGTGAGACTCCTTCTATCTCTCTAGAAAACTCCTTCAAAGTTCAAAAGTTATATATTTGAAATCTCAAAAAAATAGGATATATTTCTCTGATTTTTTCCTATAGTAAAGACACATTGCGCGGTTTTCCACTTCATCATCTGGACTAGATAAAGGTCTGCTATTCTTGGGGATGTGCGACAACAACACATGCAAAAGTTTCTTCTGATTTTGAAATGTTTGAAATGCGCTTTTCATTTTGTACCTTCCATATTTTTTTGTAGTGAATAAATTTTTAGTTGTATACTTAGAATTGTTCAAATTTTGAATTTTCTGTGGATATAGGTAAATTATATTCTATGTAATATTGCAGTATTTATGTAAACGAAATTTATAAATGTAATGAGAATTTTAATACTCATTTCAAACATTTTCCCCTGTGAATACAGTATTATATAATTTTTGATTTTAACATATATATAGACTCTATTCTTAATTGTGCTTTTTTATATTAAGGTAAGTCTTATTCCGATTAAACTTTTCAGTTGATGTAAGTTTCGAAGCGAAGAAAAGCAATATAAGTTAGCCAAATGTACATACTCGTATATAAAACACGTTACTAAAAAGGAAATAATAGACCATTCCAAGAAAAAAAATCCTTACTTCTATTTCTTAACTGTAAAACTGACTCATTTAAAAACTAACATTTGTAAAAAAAAAACCGATAAATTTAGTTATACTATCGTTTTTTTTACAAATGTTAGTTGTTTTAGTTTGACAAATGTTATTTCTTACAATCTAACTGACCAGCATACAAATACAAATTTCATACCTGGTTGTCACAGAAGGTACATTTTACTACTGAATACAGCATAAATATGTCAGTTCTATGAAAAACTCATTTTCTTACCTATTTCATATACTTTTCGTCATGCAGTATATGCAAAACTACTCTCTTCTGTGTATATGCTATGTATAAAATTGAAATTTCGTGAAATATTTTTGAATTAGTAATTTATGTTTTTATTTAAACTTAATTTAGTTTCTTTACACGTAAAAATTACAGATAAGCTGCAAAACGTTTTAAAAAGCAGAAACTTAATTATTTGCAAAAAAAATGGTATAACTGTTAAATAAAAATTAGCCGTTTTACTTGATTCCCTAAACTCACTATTGTTATATGTGTTCCTCGCTGCGTGGAATAACAAAATATATTTATGTATAAGCAACATTAACTGTATATTACATCAATTTAATTATTATAATTCAATAATTTATATTTTAATCAGTTAAAAGAATTGACATTAAATTATTCAATTGTAATACGTTCACTTTCATTTAAGTTAGCGCAATTATTTTATTAAGGTAAAAAAAATTAATTTCTTGTAGTTCATTATCAACAATGAAAATATTATTTTCTTTAGCTTTCACACTAAGTACATTAAAAATATGTAGTATTTGGAAATTTAACTGCAGATTTAAATATTCTGCAGTATGGAAAAAGTTAGAAAAGCATAATAATGGAAAATAATTGTTGAATTGGAAAAATAAAGTTTGAAAAAAATAACGTAAAGAAGAATAACTTTGAAATTCTAACATTTATTTACATATTGAAGGGAAAATTGTTTAATTTTAGTTTAATTATTGGATTTGTAGCAGTAGAAATCTGTACATTTCTCTCCAATTCATTCCAGCGGGTCAATTTCATTTAAAGGCAACATTAAAAGAATATTTTATTTTTGTGATTGAGTATAAAAAGTACAAAAGCAAAGATAGAAACATAAATAGCTATTCTTAAGTATATAAGTTCATATTTTTTTGAAATAAGTCTCTTCATTTTCTACTTCATGCATTTTGCCGAAATATTCATTATCCCATATTCTGTTTTTTGCGCAAATGCTTTATTTTTAATTAGTTTTATTATTAGTTACTCCCTTGAGCTGATTTTTTTTAAAAATAACCTGAAATAAATCTTAATTATGGCTTTTGGTGAATTCTTTAAGGTTTTCTCTGAAGATAGAAGTACTGAGAAGCAATATTCCAAAGAAATAAACATAAAAGAAAACAACTATAAATTCAAAGGAGAGAAGTAAATACATTTGGTTAAGTAATAAAAAGAGTTCAAAACAAAAAGGAGAATAACTTTTTAATGGAGTGAATCAAATAAATGTGGATTTATAATTCATTAATTGTGGAAAAAGTATCCCTGGAAGTTCACTTAAGAAAGGCTCCACTTGGGGTTGATTGGTTTTACTTGGTTAATTGGTTTTACTTGGAAATATTACTTGCTTAATTGGTTTTATTAGCGTGGTACTAAAAGCAACAGGAGAGCTATTGGTGAAGGACCTCAAAATTTGAGCCTTAGTCAAGTGATGAGGACGACATCTGAGCTGGATCCTCATTCTTCAAGCTTCCACACCACGACATTGGGAAGATTTGGAGCTCGATAGGTTTATTTTTCATCAGCCCCGGCTACATGGCGGGTCTATAATGGCATCAAGGCTCGGATACATGATTCGTCGAAATCCGCGAGACAGTGACCATGACCACTAAACTACCACTGCTACATGTTAGCTCAAGGAATGTTTCACATAACGCTGTCCTATTAAGGCTACACGTTCCATAATTAGAGTGGACCAGCTTTGATCAGGTCCCCTCAAACTCGCTTAATGTACGAAATATCTTTTCACACATCTATCAGACATTCATTGCTTACTGAAGTCCCCCTAGAGCTGGAATTTGATCGTTACAATTATGAATCTTCCACTATGTGCCTATTAATGCGGAATCCACTTCTTCATTGCACCGTAACTGCATCTTGTATGGTCATGCGTATTAGTTTCAGATTTGAATCATTTTTTATATTGGACATTATTCAATTAATTTACAAAAATTCGCCAATCATTCTCGCTTTCTTTTTGGTGGACTACTCTCAATGTGTATCTAAGTGTACTTGAAAATTAATAAAACTGATGATATAAACAAGTTACTTAGGTTGTACATCCAGCAAAATAATCTTTCGTCGATATTTTTCGGTATTTCATTCATTAAGAAATATTTAGATATCAAAATGAATTTCTTTGATAGCTAGGATAGTTATATTTGAGTAAAACTTTCTCTATTTTAACGAAATTGATCTCCTTGTTGAATATTAAAGATATTGTCCTACAATTTAAACATAAAGAATTATGTTGCCTTTGGGCTATCTTTTTGCATGGATCAAAGAGAAAATCATTCCGTCTGCAACCAAACTCAGCAAAACATTTCTACAATAGAGGAACAAAAAAATGGAGAGCCTCCATATTGCCTCTAATTCATAACTTGCTCTCTTTCCTTTTTTATGTATAAGACAGAAAATCATTACATGAAATATTTGCAGCATCCACGTTTGCTAGGAGTGACCCAAGTGCTTAATTGTCCAAGGGACCAGAACCGTCCAAAGTATGTGATAGCAGGGTGACCGGACAATGGGAACAAAGAACCTAGTGATAAAGAGGACACTTTTTTATACCCAATCAGGATAAGACACACAAAAGGTTGCGGTTCTTTTGTGTATTCTGTTTGGCTAAAGATTCCCGGGCAGAAAATAAAAATAAAAAAATACGAGAAAGTACATCCATGCGTTGCTCATTCTTTTCTGGAATAATAGAAGAGTTTCTGAACTGAAAGTGTAAATATAAAATATAAACTCAGTAACAAATAGTAATTTGTATGATTCCCATTTATTAATTCAGAGACTGGACGTATGTTTTGATAACAAAAAGAAATCCGAATAAATTATACTATATAATTCTGCTTTCTCTTTCTCTCTTTTTATCAGTTAATTTTGAATATTTTTTTTTATCTTGCTTCATTTATTCTACATTTTTGTCACAGCCGCTGTAACCTAATGCGCCTTGTTGGGAAATCGCAGTTGGCTTGCCTCCGACGACTTGGGGTTCGAGTCCTGAAGGCGCCGAAGAAACACCTTGTAGTAGGGCTGACACACGTTAAATTGCCAATGTTCAAAATTATGGCTTAGTATTGATTAAAGTTATATTTAGGTTAATGTTAGAGTTGTATTACAAAAAATATTATATTTCAACTCTTAGTGTTACCTTGCACTATACATCAGTTCGGCACAAATATTTTGATCGATTTTTCATTTCCTTATACATAGAGTGGCTCAAACAATTGAGGATACACTTTATTTTCACTTGATAAATCCAACTTTTAATGAAAATAACACATTAACTAGAATAGAAGACGTATTTTTACTTTTACACGTAATGAAAGGGTTAATTTACAGTAAAAATAACGAAAAATAACAAAAAATATCTAAAATTAAAAGTTTCACAAATATTTGAAGTAAACATAGGCAGATCTTTACCTCAAAAAATTAAGAATACACCAATGAAATTTTTTCGATATATTACATGCATAGACAGTATCAGTATTTTGTTGCATGTCCTTTGGCTTTTATAATGTCCTCCAAACGTCTTGGTACCGATTCGACCAATTTTTTAGTGGTATCTGGAGATATTTTATCCCATTCTTCTTGTAACACTTGCTTTAAATGGGCTTTGTTTCTAATCTGGTGTTTTTGGACCGCTGTTTCTAGTGTGACCCACAAATTTTCTATGACACTGATGTCAGGGGACTGTGGCGGTGTGTGCAATTGCTGTTTACAATGAATAATTCGAGATAAAAACCAACGTTTTTAAAAACAACGTTTTTATATAGTGGCAAAATTTATTAAGAAAGATTATTGAAATATTAGTTAAAACTGGTCGCAAATATCTAAATATTGCATTGTTAGGCAAGTAAGAACGGTTCCCGAAATTTCAGAACTCTAGCTTGATGGGAAGTTGGTTAATTTAACGATAGAAAATTTGATGACACACACACACACAGAAACACGAACCAAGTGAAATACATAAAAACGTTAAAAGTAACTAAAATTAATTAATTAATTCGGTAAATTAAATGGTTGGAATGCAGTTTAACCCAATCACTCTTGGCGACAAGAATTATTTGGCAGTATTTTGCCAAATGTGGCTACCCTGGTCCGTTTTACGGACTTAACGTTCAGCCAAACAAAAAAATCGCCAAGTTTGATGCCAATTTTTGAAATCGCGCCAAGTGGTTGGGATAAACTGCATTATTGAAGAAAATACTAGCTAAAACTTGTCGCAAATGTCCAAATATCGTATTGTTAGGCTAGTGAGAACGATTCCCAAGGTTTCAGATTTCTAGCTTGATGGGAAGTTGGTTAAATTAACGATCGAAAATTTGATGACACACACACACACACACACACACCAAGTGAAATTCAGAAAAACGTTTTAAAAAGACACCACAATTTGACATTACGTGCCGTGTGTTTGGGGTCGTTGTCGTGCTGAAATATAAAATTTCCATCTAAACCCAATTTTTGTGCACTTTCTTTAAGATTGTTGCGGAGTGTGTCTATATAAAGCTTATGATCCATTATACCATCTATAAAAACTAAATTTCTTACCCCATTTGCAGTCATACAACCCCAAACCATGACGGAGCCACCACCATGTTTAATTGTAGGACGTAAATTTTTTGGATCCAAAGCGGTGTTCGGCTTTCTCCAAACGGTGTGACGACCATCGCTTCCAAAAATGTTGAATTTACTTTCATCACTAAATATAACTTTCTTCCAAAAGTTTTCTGTCTTCAGCTGATGAGTTTTTGCAAACTCCAAACGCTTTTTCTGATTTTGTAAGCTTATGAAAGGTTTCTTTCTAGCTACTCGACTGCTATATCCAGCATGTCTAATCACATTTCTCACAGTTTCAGCACTTACACTTCTGCAGATTATTCGAGAAGTTTCTGCAGCTAGTTTGACTGCACTCAGTTTAGGATTAATCTTGATATCTTTTAAAATTTTCCTTTTAGCTACATCACTCAGAATACTTTTCCTTCCTCTGCCACTCTTATTTTGAATTAATCCATCGTGTTTAAATTTCCCAATGATTTTCTGGACACATGAGTGACTTCTACCGACAATTTCAGCTATTTCACGATAAGATTTTCCCTTCTTAAATAACCTTAATATAAATTTTCTTACATCAATACTAGTCTCTTTCCGAGGAGCCATTTTCCATTTAAAATTACAGCTTTATATTCTCATAACCGACTTCAAAAGACAGAAATAACAGTTGAAAAAGTTTAGGATAAAATTTCCCAAACTTTTGTAGCAAGCAAAAAGAAATCAAGTGGTAGTTAAACAAAAATTTCATTTGTGTATCCTCAATTCTTTGAGGTAAAAATCTGCTTATGTTTATTTGAAATGCCTCTAAAAAGTTTTATTTTAGAATTTTGTCGTTGATTTTTCTTTATTTTTACTGTTAATTAAACCTTTTGTTATGTCTAAGAATAAAAATTCGTTTGCACTTCTGGTTAAGGTGTTATTTTGATTGAAAGTTGGATTTATCAAGTAAAAGTAAGGTGTATCCTCAATTGTTTGTGCCACTGTACAAGCTCAATTTGAATTACGATAATATAATCAGTTATAATGATACAAATAACATAATAATATAAAAAGAGCAAAACAAATTTCTTAAAACTTTTTTTTGAAAATAAAGATAAGAAATTTAAGAATATTATATATAAATATAGATATTATTCTGACCGAGGTTCAAAATTACGTGGCCCGTCGCCTTTACCCTCATGTTGCTTCTAGAGCAACGTTTTATAAGACCAACCACTATTTAGCATTTTTAGTTCAAATTGTATTTAAAAGCCATCACAATTTTTTAAAATCAGCATTTTTTTTTCTTTCTCCTGTAAGATATTAAATGGAAATGTACTAAAAATGACAGATTAATGTTGTACTAAATAAAAAATTGAACATTTTTCAACGCAGCTCTGAAGTCTACTAAAACCTGAAATGTTTTGCTCCCCCCCAATTGTTTTGTTAATTTATGATATTGCACAACGCTTCAGTTTTAAGTAGAGTTTTCTGCTGGTTAAAAAATTATTATTTTTTTTCTATTTATGACGATAATAAATTATCACTTTTAGTACATTTGCATTTAAATTTTTTTCTAGCTGGAGAATTTTTTTTTACTCTTGAACTTCTTTAGACTCTTTTTCCATATAAAAGGGATAATTTTTAAATCATTTTATGTATAATATTTTTAATTTTAGATTAAGTATAATTATATCTGTGTTTTGCTTAGGATACGTTATTGTTCGTGATATATTTACTCGTTATTTGGATAATTTTTGACAACACTTTATCGCTGCTGTTACATTATATTTTATTTAACTTTCTTTACCTTTTTAAATGTAAGGTTGATTATCACTTAACTCGTCATTTGTAGAATTACCTACAAATAAATAATGTTTTATTCTAGTTTGATTCTCGTTCTTCAATAAAGTCTTCTATTTGTTTTGTAGGAGATTAATTTAAAAAGTGGGAAAGAATCTTGGGATGTCTTGAAGGAGGATTCCCCAAATTTCTTTATTTCGATGATGCGGGGTTTTCAATGTTGTATTAAAAACAATCATTTTATATATTCAGAATATTTCGTTTCGTTTACTAGTTAGTCTTTTTAGGGCCGTGGTAGCCTAGTGGTCAAAGTCGTGGACTCGAAGCCGGCGGTTTTGGTGAATTCGAGTACTACTGCTACAAAGACACGCCGTGTAGCCGGGGCGAATGAAAAATAAATCTGTCTGGTCCAAAAGTCGTCCCGTTGACTTAGTGCTGAAGTTAGGACAGATGAGTACCAGTTCAAGTGCCGTCCTCCTCAATTTACCAAGGTTCAAAACTACGAGGTGGGTCGCCAATAGCTATCGTGCAGCTTTTAGTGCGACGTTAACAAAATCAAATCAAACCACAGTGTTTTAGTTCTCGATTACTGGCTATGGTCCTCCCAATTTTTTCAATAACGCTCAAATTATTTGAAAACTTGCATCATAAATGCACAGGAGATATTCTACTCTCATGACACTCAAGTGAGGATTTCCATTGTTGTCCAATTCATTTAGTAGACGGATCTTTAAATGGTATCAGAACTCAAAACCCCTACTAAACAGATACAAAATCCGTTACAAAGTTCGAATCATAATCATTTGGATACTGAGGTGCTTGAACTGTTTAAAAGGCTCTGTTAATAAGATTTGTTTTATCAAAATTCATTTGTTTCTTGTATATTAGCATTGCATTTAGAAACAGCACAAGGTCATTGGCAAAGGGCATGTTTATTTTGAACCACAGTCGAGACTATGATGACGTCGGTGTTGGAACTCTCCTCTCCTCTCAATCGAGCCCTCCTGACCTAAATACTTGAAGTTCTGAAAGATTTTACATGCGTCAACCTTGTCACAGGACATAATTTTGGTTTGTATCAGGAATCGAATCCACAATTATACTGAAACTGAGAGGGTTATGATCAACACCGACGTCACATGACCACTAGTCTATTAGGACGCTGAACTTATTAAGAATATCAATCCGTTGATTTGTGGATTGGATCCTTGATATCACAACAGATCTATCGTACATTAGGGCTGACGCATGTTGAATCTTTCGATGCCCAAATATTCACGATGGGAATTGTGTAAAAGTTTGGAGAGGGTGATGCAGCCCAGATATCGTCCTCTGAATTATGATGTTCAACACCGATAGCCCTCATGTTGCTTCTAATTTAACGTTAATATTGTACCAATAATTTAACCAATAATTTTTATATATGATCAGTGACAAAGATGAAACATCAGATAGAACATTTTAAAATAAAATTTCATACAGTAACAAACTTTTGAGAAAGAGGTTCCAGTCCAGGCGTCGTCCTTGCCTTTTGACCCGAGATTCAAAATTACGGTATCCGTCACATTGAAATCTCGTGTTGTATCTCAATACTACATTTTCAACAATTGATTAATAATTCCACACTGAAACATGAGGACTTTGATCCCAAAAAGATAAAATATACCCCAGCTTTTCTGCATGATGGGTCTCTTAGTGGAATCAAGACTCGAAACCCCGACTTCAGGGAAACATATTTGTACCCGTGCACACAACCATTAAGCTACTATGGCCAATTTATCAAACATGGTCTACGACGAAATTCAAAACACCAAAAAAATTATTTATGTATCTGGAAAGGATTTTGGCAACTGATAAAAGCATACTATATAAAATTTCATATATCAATTTCACTTCTCACGCAAAAATATATAAACTAAGCTCAAAAATTCGAATAACAGAAGACTGCAAAATGTTTTTGCGAAATTTGGTGGAAATATGTCTTATGATTCCCAATTTTGTCAGAATGAAGAACAGAATCTTTTCATGGAATGTGCCTGAAATTAAAGTAATCAAAGAAATTGAATCCCCTGCCACTGAAAAGTCCTCCCTTATCACGGTTTACAGAGGAAGAGGATATTTGGGAGAGCACTTTTTCCAAGTGAAATTATACTTGACTAAATTGTTCGCCTACTTGAATTCACGTTGGATGTATAGTAAGCCCTCGCTAATATAACAGAGTTAATTGAGACCAGAGACTATCCAGGATATATAAAATCCAGGTTTCCAAAAACTTGGAAAAATAAACCATAGTAAGAGAAAATAATTTTTATACTGAACTAATTGACTACAAATCGTGCTTACAAAACATAAGGTCTTTTTGAAAAATAGCTCACTCGGGAGTCTTATAAAGCATTTGACTGTATACTCTGTATACGAGCCAACTGGATCGACGATCGTTATCCTGTTATAGCGAATAGTTTTTATATTGTCAAGCAGCTTCTGTTGAACGGCATGATTTTGCTGTTCATGAAAAAAGGAAATACTGTTTGAAGAGGACTATTTTAAACGTAATTCAGTGATTCACATTAGAAGACATCCTTAAAATGGTTCGTCTCTTATCAAGAAGGCCTAGAAGCAAACACAGTAGGATAACTTAGTTGTGTTTTATCGAATTCACTTTTCTCGATCATGAAAGCAGAATGAATTTAATGGGAATTCATATCTACTTTAATCCACGCGGGCTTCTTCGTGCCTCTTCAAGATCAGCCTATTTCTAGTTTCAGCATTTTTGTGCTGCTGACGAATAAACTCCATTAAAGTATTTTTATTTTATAAGCTACATTTCTCTAAAACTTTGTAAAATTAATCTATCATGCAACTCCTTTAAACCCTTTTAAGCTGTTGTATCAACTGGAATTCATACAAGACTTTTATGATCATTAGTACTATTTTATAGCTCTCTTGGAAAATGTTTTAACTTTTTGTAAAAATGCATTTTAACTTTGTTTTATGTTGTACATTTATGGTGGATATGTTTTGAAATAAAGTTATTTTTGAATTTTTATTAGCTATTTAAACTAGAATTGTTTTAGAATCTACTTTTGTTTTGTATTCCGATAGCAAGTTGTAGTTTAAAATTCGCTGGCATTTTTTTTCCCTTTTAGTTGATGAAGAGAACTAGCACCACGTTTCGACTATAATATTAACGGGTACTCTGCCCCTGAGGCTTATAACGAGTGACCTCGGGGTACTTGCCTTCTAAAGGAATGTACAGGCATTGTGACCCCTAGACATCCTAGTGATATTCTGCTTTCCATTGGGGGTCACTGTCTTTTATAATCACGCGAGACTTACCCCAGTATTCCCAAGAAATTTTTTCTATTTTCAACCCTCCTTCTTATCAAACAATTATTATTTTTTCTTTCAATTTTTTTCTGTCTAGACCACAATTGAATCTTATTTGAAATAGCATTGCTACATCGGGCTCTTCCTCCAATAACTTTCATATTCACTAGATCAGTCTAGATCAGTTTTACTATTTACTAGCTTTTCTTTCGCTTATTTGGTTTGATGCAGCATGTTTGTATCTGACTCTTGCGCCATTATAAAGATAATCACTCATTCAAATGTCTACATTTGTTACACATTATTTGGCGGTACATCTGGCTCTTGC
Organism: Nephila pilipes; assembly: GCA_019974015.1. Classification (NCBI taxonomy): domain Eukaryota; kingdom Metazoa; phylum Arthropoda; class Arachnida; order Araneae; family Nephilidae; genus Nephila; species Nephila pilipes. Next base: position 113,276 of record BMAW01059460.1, on the reverse strand, counting down.
ACCATAAAACTGTACAATCACCCTCCTATCACATCGATTATCTTTTTGGATTTCAGCATGAAGACTTAATAGCAGAATGCCATTGACAAATTTCTAGAATATCTTGTATCTCCTCTTTCTTTCACATTTGAAAATCTTAGATCAAAACCCTGTCATGAGATTCCAATTTAAAGGGGATTGGCATTCCAATCTGTGGACGTCGTGGTGCGTATGATACAAAGCTGAGGTACGTTAATGCTAATCGGTGTAAAAATGGGCATCATAATCTCGAGGCACCCTAGTGATTTTTTTTCCCCATGGGGTTTACTGTCTTTGGAAAACATGGGTAATCCACCTTCGGGATACCGAAGCTATCCTTCTCGATTTTCTACTCTCCTTTTCAACCAATTGTCTTTTCCCCCCCATTTTCTCTCGTCCAGACCACAATTACATCTTGTCTAGAGCATCATAGGCATATTTGGCTTTTGCGCCAATAACTTTCACGTACACTCGCTCACTAAATGTAATCTGTTGCTACCCGTGTGGTGACCGGGAATGACAGAATAGTCCCACTGTAGCTCATGCATGTCGTACGAGGTGACTAAAATGGTTACCCAGCGTCTTGGGGTATAGACGGGCACCCTGCCCCTGGAGATTATATCAGGGGACCTCAGGGACTTGCCTTCTTCATTTAAGTACGGGTATCATGACCCCGAGGCCCCCCTTAATGATCTTTTTCTTTCCCATGGGTTTTACCGTCTTTGGTAAACACGGGTGATGCGCCCCCGGGTAACCCTAGCGATCCTTCTCTATTTTCGACCCTCTTTCCTGTCAACCAATTTGTGTATTTTCTTCAATTTCTTCATGTCTAGACCACAGTTAAATCTTGTTTGGCTCAGCATAACCATATCTGGATCTTGCGCCAATAACCTTTACATTCACTCACTCACTGTAATCTTTTGCGCAGATAATTTGATAGGGATACTGTAATTGGAAGTGTAAAATGCTATAAGAGGAGTAAAAGGTTATTAAAAATTAGCTGATCACATCTGCTAATTTTGGTATTGCGAGGCCTCTAGTGAATTTTCTTCTTCTGTTGCTTTAATATTCACGGAGTGTCTAGTAGATTCCAGACTGATTTTCTTGATTATAAGAAATATGAGACGTAGCGTCGAAATCCCATTTAAATTAATGTCATCCAGAAAGAATTTGTTTGACATAGAATAATTCTTTTTCCCCCTTTTATGTAGGCATCTTGAACCCGAGGCACCTTTGTGATCTTTTCCCCCCATGGGTCTCATTGGTAAACACGGCTGATGCGCCCCCGGAATACCCTAGTGATTCTTATCTATTTTCGACCCTTCATGTCAATGAAAATTTTACCTTTCTCTATTTTCACGTATGGATTAGTTTTATACTTTACTGATCCAGACGTGAAAATATAGAATTCATTCTTGCTCTCGCTTCCTGAATTTGCATGGCTACATCTGGCTCTTACGCCATAAAACTTCACCATCACCACCACTTTGTTAGCAAGTAAAACGTGAATGACATTGGGGAAGGTGGAATAATCAATTTGAATGGTCAGGGATGAAAAAAGTTTTGAATGCGATTCATGTAATTAGTATGCACTGCATTGTTGTTTGACCCGTGTGGTGACCGGGGATGACAGAATAGTCTCACTGTAGCTCATGCATGTCGTAAAAGGCGATTAAAATGGGTACCCAGCGTCTGGGGGTATAGCCGGGCACCCTGCCCCTGGGGATTATATCAGGGGACCTCAGGGACTTGCCTTCTTCAGGTAAGTATGGTCTTCACGAACTCGAGGTACCCTTGTGATCTTTCTTTCCCATGGGGGTTTACTGTCTTTGGTAAACACGGGTGACGCACTCCCGGGATACCCTAGCGATCTTTCTCTATTTTTGACCCTCCTTCTTGTCAACCACTTTTACCTTTTTTCACCTTCACGTCTAGACCACAGTTTAATCTTGTTTGGCGCAGCATAGCCATATCTGGCTCTTGCGCCAATAAACTTTACATTCACTCCCTCCCTCACTGCACTGTATTGTTTTATCTACTTTCTTTGGGGAGAGTCTTTGGGTATGAGAAGTTTGTTTCTTATTGATAAATTGATGCCTAATGAACATCAAAAGATTGGGAATGCATGCATGAGAAATACAATTATTGAATCAAATTAAAATAGGTCAGATTCTTCATATAATAAGTATAACTGGATCCTTAATATTTTAGGAACAACAAAATCCTTTGTTTCGGCTGAGAAATTAACTTCCAGCTTAATATCATCTCTTTGAAATTTGCGTGGATTTTTCGTATTCTGGAAATTGATTTCGTACAAATTGAAAGTTCTAAGATTTAGTTGTAAGAGAAAATTAAACTTAGACCTCTATATTGATTTTTAATATAAATTGCATCGTCTTCACAAATAAACTTTTGATGACTCTTAGTACCAAATCATTCATGAAGATTCTACTTTATCAGAGTGGTTACGGTCGTGAACTTGTGGCTGATGTAGTTTCCTCATTCTTATGTTGACTTCTGGAGTTGAGATCCTATTCAGATGTAGCCCTCGTCTCTCAGCCATGGTTAATAATTATCATTTTCGTTTGAGAAAACAATTATTTGCCCCTCGGGCAGTAAGGTCGTTTCTTCTCTTATTTCTGCTTCTGGTGAAACTGTCGTTTATCTCATCGGAGCTCATGAGTCAGAACGATAAAAAGAAACGGAACAGTGTGGTTAAAGATGCAATATAATGTAGTACACGAAGAATACTAAAAAGCCTAATAAATGCAGCACATCTGCAGGTAAGAAGATATTGAATTTAGCAAGTGCGGAATAAAATTCATAAACCCATACACAGCTTAATTTCGAAAAGGCATTTAGATTTTGATTATAAACGCGCATTGAAATCATATATTTATCACCGACAAGCACACATCACAAAGGGCATTATACTAATCAGCGCAAGGGTTCGTTCTGTTTTGTCTCTTGGAACCAAATGGGAAGTTAAATCTTTTAGGTAATAAACATGACTACTACTTTCACAATTAAAAAAAGTATATACATGTAGAAATGTACTGTGACATTGTGATTGTGCTATCGCTTCCAAACCATTTTAGAATGTTGAAAAACGATATAACATTTAAAAGTTGTGATCAAATGGGTTCTAATTCCCCGACGACTCCAGACACTTATTAAAAATACAGAACTGAGGCAATCATTGAACACCACATGGTGTTAATCAGTCGTCCAAGTGTATCAATAGCGACAATATCTCAATTTCATACTCCGATGAACTTCAGTCAATGGTCGTAAAGGGGTAATTAGGTGCATAAGCAAATATCATACTTCAAATGATACAGATCGGTAGCTGTGAATTGTTCAAGAAATGTTTCTGAAGTAAAGGTAGTTTGGTTATATTAATGCCGCACTAGTAAAAATACGTGGGCTACTGGCGGCAGACATCGTAATTTTGAACCTCGGTCCAGTGACGAGGACGACACTTTAGTTGACACCCCCTTTACTAACTTTTACACCACGCTAACGAAAGGACATTGAACCCCGAAAAATTTAACGTGCATCAGCTAGGACTACACGGCGGGTCTTTAGTGGCATCAAGGCTTGAACGTAAGTCTCCACGAAACCCGCCGGCTACGAGTCAGCTCCTTCATCCACTAGGCAACCGCTGCCACTAATCCTCTTCCACTGCTTATATATATATATATATATATATATATATATATATATATATATGATTGACGAGCGGAAGCGATTCATCGCTTATGCTCATTTTATAGAAGAAAGTAACGACATAAGAGGCATTTTGATAGCGTCCCTTGCGAAATGTCGTATTCAGGAAAAAAATGATAGGAGAAAAACACTGTGAAAACAGCAAGAAAGAGACAGAGATACTTCAGTAACAACACTGTGTGATAATGAGGTTTTTTTTTTATTTCTAACATTTTTTTTATTTAAAGTCTTTCTTTACATTTTAGTACGTTTTAATAATTTTTTGTTTGAATTCAAGTTATGTGGGTATTAGAGGAAGAGACAATACAGTGTAATCAAAATTGCAATGTAAAATTGTAAGCAAAATTAAATTTTGAATGGGGATCTGGAAATAGAGTTTGATCCCTAATAATTTCGTTTTATTGGATTCAAACAGTGGGGAATAAAGTTCACGAGAGTTATTGATATATGTTTCCATGGACTCATTTTTTAGATTATTGTAAATTACTGTGTTCTTAATGTATCAGGGAGAATTCGTTATGATCCTGATTATCTTATTTTCCATAATTTTAAATTTTTTTATGTGGGTTAGGGTGGTCCTTAACAGGGGTGGTGTAATTTATAACTGGACGAAGAGCCTGTTTATAAAGCAACGCATTGTTTTTTAATGAAAGAGGAGATTGTCTGCTAAATAAGGAAATCCATGAATTGATTTTATTCCAAAATTTGATAAATTTTAAATGTTCTGCCAGTAGGTTAATCTAAAATCTAACCTAAGTCCCAGATAACGCCCCACCAAAGCCCAGTTTGTTTCATTTTTGAAAAGTTCTAAATTTAGAAATGGATTGATTTTCCTAAATTTTCCGAAAATGATGGCTAGTGTTTCGTCAACAATATTTGTAATCCTTCAGCCTATAAACTAAAGTTCAAGAGTTTATAGATAGTTTTAGTTGTGTATTTAAGATTGTCATCCAATGCGAGCAAAGCGGAGTTATCTGCACAGGGGAAAATGCTGACTATGGAGTGGTGTTGAAAGTCTGACACACGAAAGTATTATTCAAAAATGGGCTTAAAACACAACCCTGCGGACGTCCCCGAGCCATAGTACCTTTATTTGAAAGAATATGTTTAATTTTGACCTGTGAATAACTCTAATTAGGAATACAGGAAACTTGAAATTTATCATTTCGTAAATCAGACCATCACGCGTCATCCTATCGAATGCTCGCTCAACATCCAGGAATATATCAATAGCGTAAAATTTGTGACTGAAACCTTCATTAATGGTGTTGTTTACTCTAAATAATTGATGAATAGTGGAATGACTCTCACGAATTCCCCACTTCTCCGAGGGGGAAACAATTAATTTCATTACTATAATTTTTAATCCTCTTTAAGATAATTCTCCCAAAAATCTTAGCAGTAGTACATAAACTAATGGGTCTATTATTTTCAGTAAACTTGTGATCTTACCTTGGTTTGGGAATCGTAATAATATTTGCGTTTTTCCAGACATTAGGAAAATAATTTATCATAAGACATTTATTTACAATTTTGTTAATTAAGGTTTGTGATTGATTTATCAGGAAGATATTTTAGAACAATTTTTGGAATTTAATCTATACCAGGGACTTTTTTATTGTCTAATTTTCTAATGGTCAGCTTTATTTCAATTGAGTTGACAAAGGAGGGATCTAGAAAGAGTGATTGTTATCAAGGAAATAAGAAACAACTCTTTCCACTGGCTCCACTTTGTCGTCTGAATAAGGTTGAGCATTTTATTGGAACGTATCTTCCAAAGTTTTGTATAAAAGCTACAGTTTTCTTTAAATCTGAATAAGCCATTACACTCGGACCACTGAGATATTTAATATTGTAGGCTTTCCTAGTGGTAATTCTGTTGAAATTGAACAAAGAATTATCTTCTGGGTTTTCTATTTTCAAGCAAGATTTTCCAACTTTTATTCTTATGTTCCTGAGTTAAATTTCGAATTCACCTCATTTGCCCTTTTATGAAGTGAATTCGATAAGTTATCGAGTTTGATACCGAAGTTTTGTAAACCGATTCTTTAGTTTTTATGAGGTTTCTAATATTTTGAGGAAGTCTAAGGTGGGGAGTATTAGTAACTCTAGTTACAGATTAGTAATCAATTGCAATATTGTTAAAGTTCATTGACTGCCTCGTTAATTTTATTTAATACAATTTTAGGATTCCTGGGCATAGTTTCATGTATGATCTCTTGGAATTTAAGCCAATTGTTAACTTTGTGAGTTCTTAACTCAGGGAGAAGAATGTTATTGAGTAAATGGTCATAAATAACTGGATTATGGTCACTGCTATTAGTGTGTTAACACTAGAATTATCTGAGTGATCCAGACTTTTTGAGATTGCAAAAACAAGAATAGAGTTGTGTTAGAATTCTGTGAGGGAAGTATGTAGGTTCATCTGGAACAATAATATCAAGTGCCTGTAGAGCCACCTAATCACAAATGACAGTACCGTTTCTGTTTGCTCTGCCAGGATTTCAGCAAGGGTGTTTAACATTACAGTCACCAAAAAGAATAAGTTGATCATTTTGAAAGATGAGGGCATCTAAATCAACAGAATTGATAGAACGATAGGGAGGTTTATAAATGCTAGAGGCAGTGATGAAAGAATTATTTTTCAGACAAATATTTACGGCAGTATTTTCAAACGTTTGAGTGTTAAGAATTAAAGCAATGTGCTTAAATATATTTTTGACAAAAATAGCAGTGGAGGTAGCACCTATGGGTGAAACGGTAAGTTCTGTGACAAATGAAATATTGAATTTTAATTGTGTGTAAGGGACGAAGATGAATTTCTTGAATACCTATGATATCAGGATTGTGTCTGTCTATTGAAATTTTTAATTCGTCTATTTGTCTTTCAAGTTCATTAGGATTGCAACTGAATACGCGAAGTATAGAGTCACCAAAATTTGTACGTTAGACATTATTTAGGGTTAATCAACTGGCTCTGGAAAATTTGGAGCATGTTACCTATTTATTTCAATAATTGTGACATGGTGTCAACAAGAGTAGGATTTGTAGTGTTATTGTATAGTGTTGCAATCTACTGAGCAGAGTTTTGCTTTTGAGGAGACATTTTTGGATTGATGTTGTTTCTTCCTTTCCTCCCAAACATTAACGGTTTATGGCTTTACTGATTTAGCATTAATTGGATTTTTAGAACATCCAGAGAAGGTGGTGGGGTGTGGACCTCCGGAAATAGCGCACTTAGCTGCAGTTTGCAAGGATTTCTTGCTATCCCTAGTGAGATGATAAATGACGAGACGGCATTTCGGAGTGCAGTTGCAGAAGCTACTATGATGATAAATGTCCTGGCATCTATAACATTGCCCAGGCATTGAATTTTTCTTGAAGGTCTAGATCTTCACTCTAAAATAACCAATGTTGGTAACATTGTGTATTTCTGAGTTTTAAGACTTTTCCTTAAACATCAAGGAAGAGGGTGATATTGGTGTTATTGCGCCTATTGTGCAAAATGGACATATAGTCTGGATTAAATCCCAGCAATTCAATTTCATTTATTAACTCCTTGATGGGAAAACCTCGAATAACAACTTTGAGCATTTCCTGATGTTGCATCTCTGAGCTGTGTAATTTTAATATCTTGACAGAGATGCAATTCTGTATGTTTCTATGTTCATTAGGAGTTTCCGGAAAAACTTTTAAGTTTCCCATTAACAAATCTTCCTAGAACTCTTAAGATGGTCTTATCGCTTAACTCCTTCAATGGTCCTGGGGTGCTTAAAATTTCTCAAAAAAATAAAAAAATAAATGTGGGTATTCTCTGTTTTCTACAAACAGTAAATCTCCCTTCATTCTCTGACCCGCTTTGATGTTTATCTTACGAGAGCACGAATACAATGGGTGGGAGTAGCTTCTTTCAAACCAATTTCATTTTCGCTCTCACCTACGGACGAGGAAGGAGAGGAGTGTATGGATTCAGAGTTATTGTCTAACACCTCTGAATTTGCGTCCCGTTTGGATTTTTTTGACTCCTTATTTGCCGGGTGAAACCAAATTTCTCTTACTCTTTTTTGATTTTTTATTATTCCTAACCTGAAATGGGGGAGGAAGGGTGGTAGTAGGCTGTTGCCTAACGTTCTCTGAGATTTGCTGAATATAATATTTAATTCAGTAGACGAAAGCTTATTTATTTTTTTAGCACAACGAATAATAATGTGCTGTGTTTCGCTTATTAGTAGGTGTAGAGTAACTGTTCAAGTTGATCAGTTCCCTTTCAAGATCCCGCAGTATCTAACATATCTACCCTATGGTAAGCTTCCTCTAAATTTAAATCACACAAGTTGACAAAGGAAATCTCACGTATATCCTCTGATTAGTCGTTTTCGTTTTCAATGCGGAAAAGCAGTCCAAATTCCAAGCTAAGAAAACTGAAAGATACAAGCCGGTTACAGTTAGCATAGCTAAGCCTAACGAGAAAAGAAATCAGGTTTTTAAAAAGAACAGTAGAAAACAAAATCCTATGCAATTTCATTAGCAAGAACTAACATTTCTCCTTTCAAAAAGTTACTGTATCAAGCAGTAAAAAGTCTAACAGCCATGACAACGAACTGTCAAAAAGAGCAAGATCTCTATTACGTATACAACTAGGATTGAATTACTGTTTATTTTAATGGTTGTTCATGTATAAACACTGATACAAAAGGCACGCACGCCCTTTAATTTGCTTATCTGTGCTCATGCAGAAACACATTGTTCTAACGTAACGCGTTATGGAGAGGTGAGAAAGTGGCACTCAGTTAGAGAAGGGTCATCACAGCAGTCTTGGTAAATAGCGCCTTTACTGCCAATTTTCATGAAACTTTTCTATAGATATACTTTCCAAAAAAAAAAAAAAAAAAATAACGCACCAAGAAGAAATCATCCGATGGAAGCAAAAATTGGCGGATAGGAAAATTATGTACAGAATAGAAAATGATTAAAATTTCAGAAAAAGTGAATGATTTATTTCAGAGTTACATAGTTACAAAATAACAAGCTCAATAAGGTGTTGACCCACGTCTGGTCGGGATGCAAGATGCCACACAAAGTGGCATAAAAGGATAAATCTTCCTGTTGGTCTCATGCGGTATTCCTTGCCAAATTAGCTGCAAATGTCGGGCGAGGTTATCAACATTCCCTGGTAGATGCTGTCATCTTCCCCAGATCTGGCTGGCCGAGAAAGTGTTTGACAAGCTGTAAGATAGTTCATAGCAACACGTGCCGTATATGGTCTGGCATTATCTTACTGAAATATAAGGCGAGGGTTATTGAAAAAGTAACGATAGCAAAAAAGGTCTCAAAATGTCATCGACGTACCACTGTATTGTAAGTGTGCTTCTAATGACAACCAAAGGGGTCCAGCTAACAAGGGAAATTACACTCCCGACCATAACTCTTATTTGAGGGCTGTGTGGCGTGTAATTGGGAAATCAGGAATGACACCCTGCCCTGGGCGTCACCAGACACGTCTTCGATGATCGTCAGGACACAGTTGGAAGCAGGATTCATCGCTAAACACTCTACGTCCCCAGGCAGCAGCATTCTAACCTGATGGAGCGAAGCATCAATGTAATTTGGCTCAACAGTGAGCAGGAGTGAGTGGCAGCTGACGTAGCGGTCGGTACGAGCTTAGATTTCACTCTATCAAGCCGTCTGTGAATGGTCATGGTGGACCCTCTTGTGCGGGTCGCTCGTCTGATGTTCGATAACGATGAATAGGCAATATGATAGCTGATCTGACAATCAATCTGTCCTTCCGATCTGCTGTGGCCTTAGGTCGACCGCTAAAATCATGACGCTGAAATGTGCCATTGTCCGCCCATTCTTGCCAGCATCTTATAATCGTCGCATCGCTTCGATGCATATGACAAGCGATTCTCCAATTTGACTAACCTGTCTCTTTCAATCCAATGAAACGACCTCTTTCAAACTCTCACAGTTGCTTGTAATGAGCTCGATTCCTCGGGCGAGGCATTTTTTCAGTCTTTGAAAGGTATCCTTAATCGCAATGCAGAAGAAAATTTGACCATCAGATGGAGAATCGCTTCTTATTTACAGCTGCTGAGTGTACAGTCCCGATGCGCTGTAGTTCTCGCTATTCATTCATAGAAATTCATATTCATTTATAGAATGTATATTCAAGCTCTTATCTCCTTCTTACTGAATATTAACTTCTGTACTAATCTTCGCTATACTAATCTTCGCGATCTTCTATCTTCGCGATCTTCTATCTTCGCGATAATGTTTTTCCCATGGGGTTTACTGACGGTGGTAAATAAGGGTGTCACAGCCACGGGATACCCTCACGATCCTTATCTATTTTCGATTTCCTTTTTTATAAACCATTAATTTTCTTTTTTATAAACCATTAATTTTCTTTTTTCGTCATATTTCCAAACATTTAAGGCACAGTTGCATCTTGTTTGATGCAGCGTAGTCATATTTGGTTCTTGCGCCATTAAGCCCCACCATCACTGACTCTTTATACCCTTAAATATTTATAAGATATATTTAATTATTTATATGATAATAATCTATTAAAGTATTTTGGTATTGAAATTGGTTTTAAGTAAATAAATTCATTTAACTCATTAGATAAAATTACCTTGATTTTTAAGATTCTTTTGGGGAGGAATGGATTTCATATAGAATATGTTTACCACCACCAATAATGTCATTAAAAGGTATATCTTTTTATTTCTTTTAAAGTTGCACTACATGATAAATACAAGATATATTTTGTAAGCATTATAATCTCTAAAATTAATGGTAAATTAAATAAATTTTATGTTCATAGATGATGAAGAAATTACTTTTATTGAAATTTTAAAAGACGCATAGTGAATACTGTAATCTGTGCAAACATATCCTGCACAGAATATAATGTTCCTTGTTCTCTTATAACGTAACTTGTTCTCATGTCTTAGTGATAAGTATACTTTCCATGTGACCTTGGAAAAAGTTAAATGATATTTCACTTTCATACAAAATATTATATAAAAGCTGAACAGTTTCTGTATTAGGCTATCGACAAAAATTTCGATATTTTTCTATTCATGTACATTTCAGTAGCTTTAATGAAATTCTCTTAATGAGGAATCTACTGCAACCAACTGTTACTTCCCGAATACAGTTGTAGAGGGTTGCTAGATATAATAAGATAAAGAAAATTTAAAACTATCGTGTCTCTAAGGATTAGAAGTAAATTTAAATAAAATATATGATTTAGAATTTCATGAATATATATGAGGTATCTGATTCACTAATAATACAAAATAGTCGGGTCGTATGTGTATGTTTTTAAATTTATTTAATGTATATATCTTTTTATACATTCTTTTTGTAACGTATACGAATTTTAATTTCTTTTCCTCAATCTCTTCAATTGCCTTAAAAATATTTTATTTCAAGTTAATTAATGTATGTTACTTGATTTGATTCATTTTGTAATGAATTCTCTATAAATGCTGCTTTTCGACAACGAATTTACGGAAAGGGTATAAATTTATGTAACTGTTTCTATGTTTGCTTCAAATACATTACTTTTTTTCCAAACCGTTATTGAAACATAAGTCTTATATAAAATATCATTTATATATATAATTATAAAAATATATACTTAGAGATATATTAAAATTAATATCAATTTTAAATGTAATTGCACAATTAATTAGGAAACTAAATCTACATCTACTCTAGATTGATTATCGCCTTTATATATACCTAATTCATGCTGAATATCTATATAATTGTTTCTCATTCATGTAAACCAAAGTTTTATTCGCTTGCATGTTTGGTCAAAAAGTCTTCAAACAAGATTTATTTAAAATTAGATCAGTTATGTAAGTATGTCGATTTTTCTGTCATACTGTGTAATTTAAACTAATTTTGAAAATATGAGAACATATTTAACTCCTAAAAAATCAAGTTTGAATTCTAATACACTTTTATTTAACTATTAATTTAAGCTCTGTTGAAAAATGTTATTATTCTTTTGAAACAAAACTGCGTGTTATTCAATAGATCCATATAAAAGGAAATGTTACAAAATATGAACTTTTCTTCCTTTTAAAATCGTAACTAATTATGACTGTTTCAAACTTAAAACATAGAATGATATTGAAATAATATTTACGTAAGCAAACGTATCCATTTGATATCGTTGATTACTTTCCATTGGAAAATTATAAACATACCAGATCCCTTTCGACTAAATTTGTTCTCCTGTTAGACATCTGTATTGTCATGGGTAATTCAAATTCAAAAGATAAAGAAGAGTAAAAAGGGATTCAACACATTCTACATTACGCCTCTGACGATGATGGATTGATATTTAAAAACCATCTTATCGATTTCACGATGGAGTTAAAGATACTATGACGATTGGCACTGTGTATTACCAGGGAGAATCGGGCATTTCCTGAAGATTTGTCAAACCTCTTTGTTGAATTATTTATCAGGTACTTCACGGTTTACATTCAGATAGAAGGTGTAACATATTATTTAGTGTTGAGTTTGGGTATGAGTAATGTGTTTCTTGTTTTCCAAAGATGGTATTATCTTAAGAATGAGAAGGTATATCAGAATAGTTTGTTTTGAAATAAATTCTTATTTTCTTTATTTTTATGTTTTAAATAAAATACTTTAATTTTCGCGGAGTTCCTTCTTTGAAAGATTGTGTACTTAAGAGACTTATGCACTAAATTAAGAGGTTATTAGTTAATATAATTAAATATCAATACACTGTGGGGGGCATTATTCCCAAAGGGAGATTCATTATTATATGCCTCTCATTTGAACATTTTTTTTATAAAAAAAGAAAGCACTTTTTAAAGGATGAACTTTAAAAGTTGTGAATATTTTTATTCAATTTAGTTTTTTATTTTAAAAGTTTCTAATGATTATTTATAATAGCAATTCTAAAAGTTATGCTACATTTCATTTGAATAAGTATTTGCTTTTGAATATTAGCATCCTTGTTAAAAACCAACGTCCTTGTAACTGTTATTGATTAGGTGCATCCGAAAAAGCCATTTAATACACTTTCTTAGAATCATCTATATCGCTGTCTAAATGAACAAGAAATTGTTTAATTTAATATCAAAATAAACCTGACTTCTTTGAAGTATGGTTCGAAAAAGAAATAATACAAAATTTTTAAGGTATGTGCCTACCCAAATATGACAGATTTCGTGAAAAGTTTCGAAAGTGTCTTAAATACTTTTTATTAAAGGCCACTATTTATGATTTCAAAAATGGTTTACATTTGTTATTAGTATAGTTAGTTAATACGAGTACATTAAAATAACTACATAATTTTTTGAGAAACACTAAAATCTTTATTTGCATGTTCTTGAAAACTGCGATTTTTTTTTATTAGGAAAAATCCCATTTCTTAAAAAGTATTTCATATATTCAAATGAAATTTTAAAACAGTGTTCTGTACATCTCTAAGTAGTTATGTTGTGAATCTCAAACATAGCTTATAAGAATATAACTATTTATTTTGGAGCTATTTTTATTTGAAATTGTGTTTTATATATATATATATATATATATATATATTGCGCTTATAAATTTCGGTATAATCAGTAAGTTTAAGAGATAGCTGCATTTTTTCTGCTTCACAACACATATATATGTATGTTTAATATATTACTGAAACAAAAAGTGAAATATATTAATTAGAATTAGTTATACGAGCTGTAGAGAAAATGTTAATTTTTACTAAATTTTAAACAAATTTGGCCAACATTTGAAAAATTAAATAAATTTCATTAAAATGACTTTATAATATACAGTTTTATATACCCCTGTAACTAAAAACATAACTGTTTCACAAAAATTACTTTATTTTGAAAAAAGTGCTCCAAAGATAGCACGCACCATATGAATTAAAAGACTCTTCTTATCGCTTTGTCTATTGTTTAATGAAGTATTTGAAGGAATTAAAAGACAAATTAGTTGATTGTTTTTAAGAAATTAAGTACCAGTACACACACATAAAGGTCACGAGAAAGACTGATAACTGAAAAGAACTTTTAATTGGATCTAAATGAGTATCATTCGTTATTTTAAGACATTTTTTTTTCGTACTGCAAACACATTTAATTATTTCTGTACTTTATTTCAATTACCTTTCTATTTGAAATCTTTTATTGTTGTACTCAAAGCTACACGAAACAACAAAAGATTAATGTCTTTAATTAGTTGTTTTTTTCCCCTCTAATGCAGATTAATGTGTGAACTTTTCACGGTGTAAGCAATGTATCTTCTTTGTCTCTAAAAACAAAGAGATCTTCCCTTAGTTGTTATTTTTTTTCAAAATATTTTATCCAAAAAATTTCTTTTATTTAACGGAACATAAGTGGTATGTATATTACTACACTTTAAAAATATGTGTTATTTCATAAAACTTTTAAATGTAAAATTGTACATTATTAACATTTAGAGGGGAAAAAGTTATGTACTGCTAATGTTTGTGCTTATAGAAATGAACAAGAATTTTCTAATGCATCATTTGAACATGATTTTTTTTTAAATTTTCGCAGATTTTCAATCAGTCTTCATTTTACGAATTAAAGAATTCACTCATGACAAATAGTATGTATATTATAAAATCAAAATTTATCGAGCTAAATTTTAACGCTCGTAAATACGAGGAATTGTGGAATACCATATCCAAGATTACTTTTTTTTGTGATATATATTTTTTCAAAATATTATCACAGTATAGATTTTTTGTGTGCCTAATAAATATATTTTAATGATTAATACATCTATATAAGTAACTTTTGTCAAAAAAAATTATCTTTTAGTTGAATATAGATATGATTTGTAAGATATTTGCATTTAGATACTATATTTATATACCAATATATATGCTTCCAATTACAATTTATTACCAATATATATGCTGATATACCAAATTATATGCTTCTATAAAAGGCACTTATGTATATATTTTTTCTCTTAGTAATAATTAAATTTTAATAAATACTTTTTATATGTAAGAAAAAGCAGAAAAATTTAAATTTTCAAAATTACAAAGTTTTATAGTTTTTAGTAGACAATATGGAGTAATATCATTACAAAAAGTTTTTTGGTATATTTGTACGTTTTTTTATATACTAGGAGTAAAAACTTTGAATATTAATGAAAAAAAAAATACTTAAACGCAAATATACATCTCATCCATATTTAACTCGAATGGAACGAAAATCTGCTTAACCACAAAATAATTTTATAGTTCGATAAAATCATTAATATATGTATCATTATTAGACACAAAAAAACTATAGTTATATGATTAATTTTAAAACGCAACTGTCACAAAAAGAAAGAATATTAAATTCCCTATTTTATTTCTTCCGCATGTCTTGATATCCATAAAAAGACACGTAAATTTAAATATCATAATAAGACATAGAAATCTTTACAAAATTGTGAATATCTCGAGTGACTTAAATATTAAATACTATACAATGCGTATTTATACAGATTTTATATTTATGCTACTTATAATTCATGTATTATTTATATGAAATTTATAATTTTTTTTATGAATTATTTTCAAAAAAATACTCTTTAACGATGCGTTCATTTTAATAACTACCTAAGTTTTTAGATCTGCCCTGCAGTTGATTTAAAGCAATAAGTATAATAAATGAGCAGTAAATAACAGTTCAATTAATCATATATTTCAATAGAGATGTTAGAACTGATATATATTCTTTTTCAAAAATTCAAGTTTTCGCAAAATAATAAAATACTTTCAGCCAGTGTTGTCTGACTATTGTAGATCAAGATGAGTTGAGGTTGTCCTCGACTAATGTCAAAGAATAGGACTTGAAATTAGAATGCTACTTTCGACAAAAAAAGCGAGAGGGTTTCAATTTTATATTTTGACCACTATACTATAGATAGCAAATTATTTAAGAATACTACTCATTTCTATCTGAATAAAATTCTTTTTTCTTATCTAAAACGTGTTCCATATTTCATTTCCTATGCTATAATGCTTAATAACCTTTAAATTTAACATAATCACGTGCAAAATAGCGTATTTTGATATGTGCCAAAATTTTAAGAATATTGCATCAGAAACGGCGTAATACTTAGTTTGGTAATAACTATAATCCGTGAATTTTGATCGAAAGAATACAGAAAAAGAATTGATATAAATATATAAATCATACTCTGTCCTAAATGAATTAAATCCAACGTTAATCCAATAATAATTAAAATTATCTGGCATGAATATTAATTATTTTTTACTCCCAAACACTCTACCACTTCTAGAAAGACCAATCAGAAATTGTGAATTGCTATTACCCGACAACTTTCATGCAAAAATTGCAATATGTTCTGTGAAAATGTCACTTTAAGTAACAATTACGAAATTTCTATTGAATTTCTTTGAATATTTATTTTAATTAAAATATCATAAGTGCCATATATTTCAATTTATTTAAGAATAATTTTTAGTCAATAAGCAAAAGGGTATTTTTTTTTACTTTTAAGTAGTAATATAAACCTTTCACAGTGTACTTTTAATATCTTTTTTAAGCTGCAAAGTATTTTTCCATTCTATTTCATAATTTTCAAATTTTAAACACACACACATTTTCATGCAAACGGTAGACAGTTGTTGAGGACAGATCACAAAATATACTCTTATAAAACAATTCAGTAAGGGGGAAGACCCAGCATAATGAAATATTGTTGCAGCATTGTCGGACATCAAAACTAAAACTACAAATACTATTTAATGTTCTGGAAAATACAGAAATTTGCAAAACACTTTGAATGGAAACAAGTGGTCATTTACGGTACAACAGAAAAATGTGCCTAATTAGTATCTGCAGGAGCTTTTGAAAAATGTGATAGTATGGAATATGTCCCCTATGTAGTGCGGTGCATCATTCCACAAGTTGTGTCATATTTTGAACAGCATTTTTCAACAGCTGTAGAAACAATTTATCTCATTTCTCAATCAGATCACAGATGAAGGTTTTCTGGTTTGTTTCAGAATATTTTCGTCAATAAAGTCTCCTACCCTAAACGTAACTAATATTTTGAGTTTGATCAAGGTCTGAAGAACGTGCTGGCTATAGGAGACATTAAATATCATAGCTTTCTAATCATTCTTGAATAAAGGCTAATCGACGATAGGGCTCGATGCTATCTTTGAAAACAAATGTATCACCGACAACACTACACATAAAGAAAACATGAAGCAGTAGAACTTAATGAAAGTATATTTGGTCATTCATATTCCCAGAGGCAAGGGCACGCAAAGGGTTGAAAGCAATGTGATTGTGATACTTGCCCCTATTTAACTATGTCACAGTATGCCGGATGTCTGTCCTTTATTGGATCTTCTCCGGAAGGTAAATTGTGCCACTTGAAAGCCAGATCAGTTAAATTAAGTAATATTGGGTAGATCAAACGAAAATTTTAAGATCGTCAATGAGTTCTTTCTCGTCAAACGTTCACTTGAAACCATATCTGTCCACTCACGAGACATTCTTTAAATGTCTTATCAATGCTATCACGATACTAACAAGAGCAGAATAGAAGATTTGAATCCACCCTTCTCTTCTTCCTACACCCGGCACTTTACCTAATATTCCACATTTTGCTTCATTTCTTTTTGTGGCTGCTGTGGGAGATAACGTAATCTGACCTTAACAACTGTCCAGCAGTGTATATGACAATCAATTAATTAGTGCACAAAAGCAACGAATAGATAATCAGAGCTAGCCGCTTTTAAAATAATCGTTATTTTTACTTAAGAATTTAGGAACGTTCATTTTCTTTTCGATTAAAAAATTACTAATTATCTCTCATATAGAAATCTTCTCTCGTTAATTTATTTCTGCAAGATTATTAAAAATACTAGTTACTGGTGTGAGATGCAAAAGAGAACTACTGTGTCGAATTATTTTCAGACAATCATTAAGATGAATAATTACATTAAAAGTTTTTACTAATTAAGGAACAAATTGGTTATGAGCTCACTATTTATGTATAAAAAGAAACAAACATACAGCTGTCTAAGTCAGAACTCTATTTAGAGGTATATTTTTTAAGCTAATTTATATGATTAAATATTAAGCATAGGTAAAACGGTGAGGTTTAATTAAAGAATAACTGTAGTTTACGTATAATTAAGATATAATTAAGAAATAATTATTCCTTAATTGCATCTTAATTATAAGGAAACTACGATTACCGTTTTAGTTAAAGTTTGTCCGGGTCTAAGAATTCCCATCAGGTGGTGCCCATCTTCATTTCTGTTGCCTTTGAGCAAAGAGTGCTAATTACCAACTCGTGTCCATGTCGAGTGGCTAAGCCGACACTGGACCTCCAGTTAACAAGTGAACTTAATGCTCATTTATCTACCCAGGAGGCATTAAAGGCACACAATTACCTTCTTACGTAAATATATATATATTCTATCATTTTTAGTTATGTAGAATTAGTTTGTTCGCAATTCCAATAGTAGATGAATTTCTATACAGATTTTATCTGTTACACCAGGATAATGTTTTTATGTTGTCAACTTATATTTCTTATATCAAAGACTTTTTCATATTTATTACAATTGCAATTCGATACTTCAGAACTCTCAGTCTAAGAGGGGTTCTCAAATTTGATAATAGAGAATTAACGAGAAAATAAAGGAGGCAATTAAAGTTCTTTTATTGACGATATGCGAGTTTATTATACACAAACAGCGATTTTTAATCTATTATTTTTTGCTGATGGTGAAACGGACTTCTAAACAATGAACAAATATTTTGAGCCTATATCAACAATAAATGTTGAAAATATCTTCCTAAAAGTATAATTCTCTCTCTCTCTTTTTTTCATAAACTTTGATCCTTAAATATTCCCATGGAAATAATCAGAGAAGCTCAGATCAGATGAATGTGGTTCTCCTTTCCTAGAAAAGGATAGAATAACTCATACAAATGTTAAGAAATTGTGTTATAGATCAATATCAACGCCCTCACTCTAACAGAAACATCTGGTAGAAATAGTTGTAGAGAGAATTGGTCGTGTATAGCTATTTTAAATCAAGTTGTGATTAAATTCTGTTTTTAAATGCTTAATTGAAGATACTATAAATGTATATAGGGTAAATAAAAGTTTTATATAAAGTAATTATCATTGTGCACACTTAATATACATATTATTTAAATTTAATAGAAATATTACAAGTATTACGTAACTATTCTAACCTAGAACCAACTCTTCCGCAATAAAGAGTGTAGAAGCGATGGGGGGCATGCTTCAATGTATTTTAGGAAACCAATTCCTCTCCAAAAATCTTTTACCGTCTCGAACCCTGACTTGAGCATTTTCTGATTTTCTTTTACAGATATATGTAAGTAACGAAATTTATGAAAATTATCACCAAACAATAGATGATTTTTAAATAGACATGCTATTCAATAGATACACGAAGTCACTATCAGCATCAGAAACGTGGTTCTCAAAGTATGAACAAATGAGTTCTGGTTTGCCTTCTGAAAAAGCTGGGAATTTTGAACATTCGCTGTAAATATAAGTTCAGAAAACTTTCTTCTTAAAGTTAGATATTCTTTTCACCATTAGTATAAAAATAATCGCTTGACAGGTTCATTGTTTTTGTATAATGGATTTACAAAAATCGTCAGTACCGGAGCTTTTAGGACACCGAACAAGAAAATGAATCATTTTTTTTTATCTATATTACTGTATACAATATTGTATCTACTAAAATAATATTTTTATACTTATTGAAATTACTTATAAGCATTTGAAAACTAAAAATACACTATAAAACTATTTGACTAAGATTTTATAGAATATGAAAATTTCTCACACATTATACTAATATTAAAATAATGATAAAATAAGTCCCATATTTGGTAAACATCATTATATTTTATGTTACCATTTTTTGTAATAACGAACTGAGGTTATGAATGCAAATTCATTTGTAATATATGAAAAAGAGAGCTACATTGAATTTGGAGCTTTTTGGCAAAATTATAATTTTTGAAAGTGGATCACTTTAGACAAAATCTTCTGTTTCTTCTATAGAAAAATAAATCTCCATCAGAAAGAGGTATTTAAAAACGTTATACAGGTCATAAGACTAAATACAATGTTAAGAAATGTAAATGTCCGAGTCTTAAAATTTAGCTTTTAAGTAATATATCGTCATTTTAAAGTAAATCGTCACAAGTCAGTATTTTAGAACATGAAATAAAAATATTTTGAATACATTAAAATTCAAATGTATTAATAAATTTGCTTATCGTATTTTTTCTATTATTATTTATCTTCATTTTCATTTAAAAATCAAAAACTATAAAGTGGTCTTCCAACTAGAGAATGTAGAGATAAAAAGCAGTATTTAAAATTTAAACTAAATTGATATTAATATTTGCAGTGCATAAAACCATAAACTTAACGTTTTATATATATATATATATATATATATATATATATATATATATATATATA
>BMAW01059460.1:71656-92965 GCA_019974015.1 Nephila pilipes | reverse complement strand
ATATATATATATATATATATATATATATATATATATATATATATATAATATTTTTTTAAAAATTGCTCAAGTATTTATTAACATAATTGAAATTTTTAATTAAAAGAAACGAAATCGTCAAATTTGACAGAAATTTTATACAAAACACTGTCAAATTTTCAGTCTTAATCACATTCACTAGAACATAGTTGATGTATTGTTGTTGCGTCCAAGTTATAATTATTGGTGCCATCATAATATGTATCGCCATACTCCTCCTCATCTGATGATGTAAAAGAACACCTGAGCAGCACGCGTGTTACAACTATCTCTTACAGCTGCTGCACGTTCATTGTTCAATGTTTAAAAACCTTTTTTTTTAAAATTTTTGCACAAGTATAATAATCACGCTTATTTTTAAGCCCTAAATATAAAAAAGTGAGTATAATATATATATATATATATATATATATATATATATATTATAATGGATTGTTTAAATAAAGAACAAAATAATTTCATAAGTATCCGCACAATTGAATAATTTTTAATAAATATACATTCCATTTAGTCATTTGTTAAAAAAATTAAGTGTAAACTGAAATAAATATATGTGATCATCCCCCTCCTCTTCCCCTCAATCTGTGATTCTGAGCTATTGAAACTCAATAAATGTTTTTTTTAAGAAGGAGTCAGTTAAGAAAACTGAAGCTAGTTTCTTTCAAAATCGTAGAATGATCGTGAAGCAGCAGACAATCAGGTCAAAATTGAAAGATCATTTTGGTACAGCGTGCCTATTGAGCATTTGATGAAATTAATACGAATCTTCTATTTGGAAAACATTTAACAGACAGTTTCTATTAAGGACTATATAACTGACAGAAATTGTAATTTCATTGACTGACCATTGTTTCACATAGATAAAAGCACAAACTACTGTGAACATCTTCCTCCACCTCATCTCATATGATTTAATTAATTTCTTTTAAAGTATTTTACTCCATGTATTATTGCTTTATAAAACAAATGAAAAAGTTACAATTGTTACAAAGGATTGTGCAATTGTTAGATACTGCTTCGAAGTTATTATCTTGCTTTCATATACAGAAAAGAAATTTTTGGAAACTGTCAACAGAGTCATGAAAAAAACTCTAGAAAGACCTTGGATTTAAAAGAAAATAATCACCTTTTGAGGCAAATAATATAAATTCAGTAAGAATGGTGAATCTCTCACACTTTCGCTGCATTGTCATTTTTCCGAATCATTGAACATCAGTATATGTTCATTCAAGAAAGAATCATTAAAGATAAATAAAACTAGCTTCATTCTCTATTGAATGATCGCAAAGCCACTATTATTATAAATTTGGAGAGGTAATTTTCTAGCGCACTCAACCAAAGATTAAAATTTAAAATTCTGTTTACCTCAATCAAAGCGAAATAGGATTCGAATCAAGAACAAAACTTGAAAACCGTGTTCGAATTAATATTATCTACTATTCGATAACTTGCACCAATATCCTGTGCACTTTTATCTCCCTAACATTCAATTTCCTCTCAGCACTTTAACACAGTTTAACTCTACCTGTATTATCTTCCATTTAATACGCTTATTACACAGTAAATTTAATTTACATAAGTCAAGGCTTATTTTCAAGACAAAGTCCTTAAATCAAATAACGTCACAAAGTATCCCAATAGATTTGCATGAAGTAACGAAAGCGTGCGAACTTGTAACACACTAAAAGACACAAAAAACGCTAATTATCAAAGGATGGAATGATTTAAATGAAATCTAGAGAAACAGAATGAAGAAGAAGATATATATAGCGCTCGAGATACGCCTACTATATTAAACTTATTTTAGAACAACGGAATCAGCGAAACAAACACGATGCTCTTTTTCCTTAAATTTGAGGGACGAGAACTCCTTTTACTATGCTTACACTTCATCGAGTAAACGTGGGTTCTTTTTCTTGATCCTCCGCTACTAGATGCAGTTACCTCATGAAGAATAATGAAACGGATTTCGGTTCTAATGAAGCATTTTATCTGCTAACGTTTGCTTAAAACATGCTCACGGAAACCGGAAGTTTTTCTTTTCTCTTTCCAAATTACCTCAGAACATTGAGTTGTAGCTTTTAGTTTTACTGTCGTTTATTTGTGCTTACAGCATTTGCACTTTTGCGTTGAATATGCTATGAATTCAAAAGAAGAAATTTCCTTAAATCCAAAGAAAAATCAAGTCATGTAAAACATACTTTTTATTTTCATTTGTTCGAAATAAGATTAATTGCTTTCTCAAGAAATCACAACAAAGTTTCCGCATTTTTTTAATTCAATTATAGAGTTAAAAATGAATTCTCTTTTTTCCTAAACATCATTGGCTCATGAATTTGAAATAATGTTTATGTTTTAATATTTTGTAATAATAAAGGTAAAATATTTGAGCGGGTTTCATAACCTTAAAATAATAATTTTGTAAGAAAAGGATAGTCTAATTCCTTTTTTTAGTTCAAAATGTAAGTCTTAACTATTAAATAAATAAATCATAAAATAAAGCTTAGTAATTTGCACACATATCTCTTAATGATCTTTTAATAAAGTGAGCATATAAAGGTTAGAAATAAACTAAATTTCTTTTTGATGATTTTAGTTATCTGAAAGTATCACATATATTTATCAAATATTTTATTTAATGATAAACAGAAATTTAATACTCAAATCTACTGTTGTTTTGCATATAATGCACTTTTCATATTTTTTATCTGAACTAAATTTCTCACTTTTCAAATTAAAATATCAAAAGTACGCTATAAAATAATCATTTCTTTGTGGTACAATTTTTAAGAGATTACAAATGATTGTCTTGATAGAGCATAAAAGTATTGTCAATAGAAATTATTTATAATGACAATGTGCAGAAATAAAAACAGTTTACAGAAATGCGTCAAAATATAGAAAATAACATACATTTTTCTAAAATAAGAACATTTTATCAGCAGTGTTCATTTGCTCTTTTTCATTGACACATAACTGTAAATTTGATAAGTGGATACACAGGGATTAACTATTTTCACTCCTGAAATTCAAATGCACCTCTGGTTTGTTCCTATTCAATAGTAAAAAAAGTTCCTTAAGTTCATACAAAACGCATTCTAACTGAATTAAGCGAAAGATCTGCGAAACGATTTTGGATCCTGAAATTATTTTAAGTTATTAGTGACTGAGAGGCCACGTAAAAAAGATTAGAAATATAAATAGCCGGTTTTGCTTATAACATATCAAGAGATATATGCTAGTTTTTATGTTGAAAGACTGTGTTTGTATATAATTTCTGAAGCAGTAAATTTTTTCTCATGCTATCTGTTATATAAATTGTATTAATATTTGATGGCATCAAATCGTATAAAGAAAAATTAATAATCTTAGATAAATGGATCCTCTTGTGTTTCCTAATGAAGTACTCATTGGGTGATATGAATATATTTCATCAGAAAATAAAAACACTGCTAACAATACCGATATATAAATTTGATGAAATGAGAGAAATTAAAAACTTGTTATAGGAGAGAGATAGAGTAGAGAGTGAGGTACAATGTGTTTGACATTACGAATTAAATTAGTAGATCATTTTAGGTTGTTATTCCAATTTGCTATATTTAAATCTGAAAACAAATTCTTTTGAAATGTACCCAATCTTTTAAAAATTTTCTTTGCCAGAATAATACAATTGATCAATATTTCATATTTTTTCTGAAGAAATAAAACTGATTTTGCTATAAAAAATAATTAAATTTCAAAATAATAGTAACACTAAAGAAGTATAAGTTTTGTAGACAATTAAAGAAAGCAGAAAACTGAATTTAAGAATTTAGAAAAGAAAAACGCAAAATAGTCTTTGAAACTTTATATTCTTATATAAATGCTTTAATTCATCACTTTTTCTGGAAATTAAAGTAGTAATATGATTATAGGAAATGTATTTTAATGTATTAAAATTATTCTAATTTTAAATGAATCCTGCTTAGATTTTAATCTTTATAGACTGAATTATAATATATATCTTAATTGTGCACTAATAACACTATATTACACTAAACTGTTCCCAAATTGTTAACGTAAATTGTAAATATCGAAAATTGTAAACTGTAGGAACTAAAAATATATATTATAGATGGATAACTTCTAATTATATATTATAGATCTAAAGATGGATCTAAATATATATTATAGATGGATAACTTCTAATTATATATTATAGATCTAAAGATGGATCTAAATATATATTATAGATGGATACTGACCATTATTTCTTCCCATTCACTGGGATTTAAAAATGGCCCTCTTACAATTTAATAATTAAAGTTCTGTTATTCGATTGTTATAATCCAAAAGTTGAAATGTTGATTAAATTTAAAGCTCAGGGAAAATTGACAATTTCCGCAGTTATGTTAAATCAGATTTTATAGAAAATAACATCAATGTTTTGCTGAAACAACGTGTGTTAAAGGTATCTTTTAATATTCTCTATGAAGCACCTAGCTAAACACCATTTTTCTCCATACTGTGAAACTATATTAAAGACCAATGTTAATTCCTCCTTGCTTGAACTGTTACATATGACGAGGATATCTCTGTAAATGATTATTTTCCTTTTCAGTGAACCGTAGCAAGGATATATCATCTCACGTTCAAATAACAATACAATTTAAATATAAATAATATATTTTCATTAAGAAATATTTCTTATTTAAATGTTTCTCTGTCACGTAATAATTGTAATCTATATTAACGTGATAATTTACATGGCAATGAATTAATGATAATTTACATGGCGTGAAATTAATTAATTAAATAATGAAAATATTGTAACGTCATAAGTTAAAATGAGCAAAAAATAAAAAAGGGGGAAATCCTTTTAACATAATAAAATGATTTCAATACTTTAATATTACATTGCTGGCCATTAAATTTGCAACACCATGAATGAAATCAAATACAAAAAAGATATTTATTTTACGTAAGTAGTATGACATGAAAACAAAAATGATAAAATTTGAGAGTTTATAGGGATGCGAAATTAGTAGAAACAGGACCTTACGCGGTTAGGCATGTAGTCAAAATTGGCTTGGATGACACAAACAAGCAAATCATTCCATGCTGCTTCAAGTGTATGCCACACTTCATCAACTGAATGAGCTGGAGAGTAGGGCCGTCCATTCTCTCAGCAACCCCTGACCAGCTACTTTCATTGGGTGACAGATCTGGAGACCTTGAAGGCCAGGACAACAATGTAATAATCGGTGTATCAAGGAACAGAATATAAAGTGCAACAAGTGATCTCGCAATTTATTGCTGAAAGATAGCGTTTGACAGTCCCCGGAGATAGATCACAATCACGTAAGATGTCAGAAATATACCAATCTACGTTCAAATTACCGTAGACAGATGTGCGTGAAGTGTACTCAATGATTGCCCAAACGATCATACAAGGTGCAGGGCCCTTATGCCAAAATCAAATGCAAGCAGGTGACGCGAAGTCTCCTTGGAGCCTCTAGACACGTATACGACCTTCAGAATACTGCACGCAAAACCGGGACTTGTCTAAAAAGAACGTATCCAACATTGTCGTTCGGCACATCAATGTCCCTTTTTGTGCTACATTGTCAAGAAAAACCGAAATAATGGTCACCATTCTGAGAGTCCAAGAAACTACAAACGTCGTCGTACCCTACGAGTGTGTACTGGGTATGCTGCAAACATGTCCATTTCCTGACTAATGGTCCATGATGTGGTTGTAAGGTTTAGCAGGGACAAGGTCATATATCTGTCCTCTCGAGCGTTTGTCATGGGGTCGGGGGGGTACTACATTCCCTTCAGTAAAACCCCCATCAACTCATGGATTTAATATTCGCATGACAGTGGTTGGATTTCGACTAGTACGACAGATGATATCGCGGAATGATAATCCTGCCTCTATTGAATTCAACACTAGCTGGTAAACAATTCTTCTTATACGAGGCATAACATTATATTTTGAGCAAACTCCGAACTTACAAGGTACTTTCCGATTGAAAAATCCACTATACAACTTTTCTTTTATGTAATGCCTCAGATGTCCTTTCTCCATCCTGGGTCGTATAAAAGCTCTGAAATACTAATCATTTGCATATACCAGCTTCTTCTTTTCAAGTAATTTTAGGGTTCGTCAGATGATTCCTTTATGGTGTGTTCCAATCTCAATGGGCAGCAGTGTGTATAACATGAAATTTCAAAGCGTACACAGGTATTGACTTTGCGAGAAAAAAAAAGAATTTAATGCTTTAATATATTGTTGTAGACATGGCGTTCCTGAAAAAAAAACTCAAATAAATACGGTTTTATTTAATAGGAAATTAGTTAAAAAAAATACCAGTGTTTGAGAACAAATGGTGTTGGTGAGACAAATAAATAAGTGTTACTTTTGTGTACCGCTATATGTAAATGGCTCCCAAACAAATACATCACAGATTATTTGGTTAATTTTTGTTGCTGAATGGTCAAATTTTCGTCTTCGATTTGTGACTTGAATACCTCATTATACATCAAAAAGTGAGAAACAACAAAAAAACAAAGTTTTGCTTCTAATGTGGTGAAAGCTATCTCATTGGTCGGGAAATTTATAGCGATGATTTTTGGAACGATAAGGCGTCATATTCACGGACTTATTAAAAACAAGGGAAAATGATAAAAACAAATATTCAGTGAGATAGAGAGAGAGTTATCTCTTTACCAATTCCTAATACTTATACTCTATTTGCTCATCCCTAGCATGAGTACCTTTCGAATCCTCCTCCTAGTTTAATCAATAAAATAAATTAAATATAAGTCCGAATTATTCCCTAATTCATTCAATATAACATATTAAAATATGTAAAAAATAATATTAATTTATGTATTAAATATAAGAATAATGTCAAAATTATATCTCATCCTTTACTCATTCAAAGTAAAAAAATATTCACAACAAATAATATTTTGGTATTCGTAATTATTAAGTGAGTTCAAGTATGGACTTTTTAGTCTATGTGTTACATGCAAATTTTTTAAAAGTGTAATACATATTCTTTTTTATTCAAACAAAAAAATAAATCAGGGAATAAAGAAGACCTAAGTTGCACATTCAATTCCAAAATTAATTTCTTTAATAAGAAAATAAGTTACTCATTTTCTTCGATTAACGCTATGCTATATTATTCTTAAAAATATACTTCACCATTGAATAGATTTTAGCAAACATTTGAAACTTAGCAATAAAACTGCTTTAGACTCAATTATTCCGAAACGTATTGCTGGTGAACGAAAAAAAAAAAAACTATACTTTCAAATTAATTTTTTTAATTTATCGTTCAAAACATATTTTTCGCTCAAACTATATATTTAAAAATTATTCCCTTGATTATCAGTATTTCATTGTTACAAGAAAATATGCCATATTTTAAAGGAATTACAGATCCACCACATTTGTCACAGTAACAGTTTTTCATGCCTATTTTCTCAGGTTTCACTTGTGGAAATAATTTTGATAGAATATATATTATAATTTAATCTAATTAAATATATCTTTTTAGATTCGACATTCTTCAAATTTTTCACACGAGCGGAAAATGCTATACGGTTATATAAATTAAGAATACACTTGGAATCTTCTCTAACAAAAATATTCCATACTTTAATAAAAATACCTTTGAAGCTCTTGACGCCCAAATTATTTCTGGTTGAGAGTACAAATTCGAAAAATACCAGTATGTTTCTGATTTGCTCCTTCTGTAAAGACACTTTATACCACTTCTATTTTCTTGTCTTGTTGTGGTGTTTTTCCTTCTTTATTCTCTATAATGTTTGTGGGTCAGTGGTCATTAGATTAATTTTCTCTGGATTGTCAGCAAGACCAGAAATCGATAACCTTAGATATCATGAAAGGCATTTGCTCTAAGTAGGAACATTTTCCTGAATACATAATTTAGCCACATCTAATGCGTACATGTAATCGGAGTTTCTTCTTTAATTCTATGAATATCTGGAAATAAAGCTGTATAATTATTATTTTTAACTAAACTGTTTGTCTGCTAAAACACAAAAATTGCTGGATTCGTGATGTTTTTCCTTCATAAATTTCTAATCTAAAATTAACGTTATAGAATATTGTTAAGACTTGCAGTTGGATCATATTTGTTTTAACAGAATTATGATAAATATCCACTCCGGAAGATTTCTTAATATCATATTATAGTCTGAAGGGTGACCTAATAAGTGTTCGTGTTGATTTATATGCTCGGTTATGGGTTTCAACAGATGCTAATTTATTTTTTTAAAAGTTGATATAACAATAGAAATGTTTAGCTGTAATGTTATTCCCTGAATAAAATTTCACATGTCTATAAGCTCTTAATTAAATAGAAATTTTAACAGCAACGACTGGATGAAACTTAACCGAAGCAAAGTTATTGTTAATGTTCAACTGTAATGTTATTCCCTGCATAAAAGTTTACATGTTTATAAGTTTTTAATAAAATAGTGTATCCCTCCAATGTTGTTAATATTTCAGGACAGAATAATGAACAGCCGGGATAGTTTCAGGAACAAATGTTATTTAATACTTGATACGTTCCGCAACACAATAAATGATACAAAACATATATAAAACTTAGATTCACGAACATCACTCCATCATTCTGCTAAGGAGTCTTTCGCTTTCCATCGAGCTTGCGCTTGCCGTGCTTGCGCTTCAAACCAAAAAGAACATGGAGTGCCATCTGGCTACCATCTAAATGTACATGGAAGGTAGCGCTAAATTACAGTGTTACAAATAAAAGTTTAACAGCAACAACTGGGTGAAGCTTAATCGAAGCAACATTATTGTTACAGAGATAGCTTTTTTTTTATTTTGCTTAAAGAGATGTTTCGCTGATTCTGTAGATGTATTATAAGAAATTGATGAGTAAAACATTGGAAAATGTCATATTAAATTACAAACACATATGCCCCGTCACATAGAAAATATATCTGTGTGCGGTTTTCTCAAAATGTGGTTTTATAGGATTCTAAACACTTTCCTCAAAATCTACTTTATCAATTGTGATGATATTATGCGTAAGATTATTTTCTACACTTTGTAAACATGATTTTTTCAAACACTCTAAAATTCTAAATATTAAATAATATTAGTATAAAAATTAAAGATAGTTTAAATCATAAAACTTAAGAAAATTTGAATTTCATTAAATTTAATTTTAGAAAGTACAATTATGTTTAGTATGTAGACTGATATTATAAGTACTCAGTAACTTCTGAATGTTTCTTTATAAGAATATAGAAGAAAAATTGTAAAGATAGTTGAGTCAATGTACTGATGTATTCCCACAGTAATAGGATAGGATACGTATGACTCATGAAAAAATATATTCATATAAGTACCATTCTTTGGTACTTTTATGTACAATAAAAGTTTAAAATTCAGTTCAGATGGCCCAGTTCCAAAGGTCAGAGGTTGACCCTGGGTGGTTCGCTAATTGGCCAGGACTGGTCTCAAAAATTTATCAGAATCAGGAAGTGCTTGACAGATACAAGGGAATTATTTAAAGATCAATTAAGTTAACTGTAACGAATATGAATCCCCATTTAGTGAGATACAAACGTTCTAATTTAGCGTGTATAAAGGGTACAGTAGCTTTTGAGTGTTGCTCTATATCATGTAAGACTAACTAATCAATCCACGTTTATAAATTAAATTGCAAATATGATACACCCGTCTAGAAGATCATAGTAGTTTACGATTCACCACTGCATCACCAGGCTGCTAATAATATTTGGGACTGATGCATATATCTCTAAAGAGCTTTCACTGCAGAGGTATGACGTCACGTAGAATCAAAGTGCCACTCTTCTTTAACATTTTATTTTTGATTTATAAAACAAAGTTGCGTAATTTAATTTATTAATATTTATGTATACTTTACATTAATATATACATGAAAATATATTTTATATAATAAAGTATCATACACACAAACCCTATATTATGTTAATTTATTCATGTTTTGAAACCTCAAAAAGTATTATGATGATGGTGGAATTTAAGATATGCAAGAACCAGATATGACTATAACCAGATATGAACCAGATATATTATGATGCTCCAAAAATGGTGCAACTTTAAGCTGGGCGTTCGGAAAAATTTATAAAGAGAAGAGAAAAATGGTTGAGTTAAAGGTGTGTCGAAAATTGGAAAAGATCGCTAGGGTATGCCGGGGACGCGTTATCCGTATTTACCAGAGACAGTCAAATGCATGTGAGAGAAAAATATCACTAGGGAGTCTCGTGTATTTAATTTTTGTTTCTACCTATAGAAGGTAAGCCCCTGAGGAGGTCTCATAAAGAAGAATTATGGTATGGAGCAATTTCTTGTTTTTAACTGCTTTCACGAATGCGATACTTCACCAACTACTCCTGAATTACGAGAATCCTAGTTTGATTCTCACATTAAAAGGGAACTAAGTATGATTGTGTAAACTTATGACTTTGGATAAATTTTCATACCTTAGCCATCACGCAGCGCCCACTTCTAAGTAAATATATTATCAAGATTGTGGACTATTTGAAAATTTGTATCTGTATTTTGAACAATTTTAACAAGTAAAGATCCCTTAAGCTTAGTTTTTTAAACGAAGTGTTACTGGAATTTTCTATATCTTTTCTTTTTAAAACTTATCTTGTTAGCATGTTTTTTGTAGAACGGCTAATGAGAAGATTAAGGAATAAAAGCGAAAGAAAATTGGAGTAAAAAAAAAATGAGAGGAAATCCGCCTTGGGTATTCAATTCCCTTTTAAAAATCTTCAAACTTTTTGTTCGTTTCTACGTGTCTGGAAGAATGTCTTTGAATTGTACCTTGGAGAATTGATTCTTTTATTTCTCATAAAATGTGTTTGATTTGTTATTTATCTACCTCATTAACTAGGTGCAATTCCGTTGATAATTTTCTGTCAAAATAAATACACCGTTGCATTGTTTCAACTTCTAGTATCAAGAAAAGTTAGAGTACTAGAAAAAGTTACAAAGATTTTTAACTATTTATATACTCTTTAATACTATTTTTTGTAAAGGAATTCACAGAATTTTCCATTCTTCTTTTTAAATGTGTTTCTTGTTTTCCAAATATTTAGTTTAAATTCTTTTATTTTCTTAAAAGCTTTCTCAATTCTGAAAGCAAAATTCACATTCTTACGTTTCCCACTTTTATAAAGTCAGAGAAATTTGTTTGATCCTTTCTGTCTAAGTTTATTTGTTAAACTAATAATTGGATTCGAATTCTAGACTTGATGCTGATAGATATTAATGCTTGCAAAATTATTTCAATGTTAATGCAATCTCTTTAAGCTCTAAGCTAATACGTAAGGAAGAATTCAATATTTTATATTATTAAGATATTTATTAACTTTTTATTTTGGTGTGGAAATCCTATTTCTCATAAAAAAAATAGCGAGCTATTATTGAATAAGTGTGATCGTTTTTGTATTCTATTAAAGAAAAAATCAATTGTTTCGATAATGATAAATGCAGTCCGCTATCTAGAACATTACTTATTTGTTTCAGTTCAGTTCATTAATCTTGCGTTTCTTGTGAAATTTAGAAAAGTGAAATAAAGACATAAGAATATATACTTATATGTGAAATTATTTTTTCTAATTTCATTTACCGTTATTATACAAAAACTAAATACATACAATTTTTGAAAAATATTTAAGAGCGAAAAATGGTGTCCTGAATTATTTTAAATAAAAACGCTTTTTTTAAAACTTTTGAGCCAAGAGCAGTTAGAAAATCTTTATAATTATTGAATTCAATGTAATATTTTAATAATATATCACTCAGTTTTCATTTATTTAAACAGGAAAACTCAACTTTAATCTTAGAGAAAACTATTGAATTTTTTAATGTAATGTATATTTTTTTTATTTTGTATTAAATTTTTTATGAAGAGGAATTGCTTTAAATGCATTACTTACAGTTTGAGTTGTATAGTTTGTATATAGTTTAAGTGATAAATCATTATACCTAACAATATTTTATTTCATCCATAAGAAAAACAAATTTTATTTATAAAAATTATAGTTTAAAATCAGACAGACATTGCAGTATTTATAAGTAATATTAAAACTTCTGAAGGTATCCGACTAGATTGAAAAAAGCGTTTTTTGAAGAAAATTTCGATTTTTTTTTCTGATTGTAAATTAATCCTACTTTTCATGATTCCATAACAGTCTTAATTTTTACTTTATGTGAGGTAGAACTCAAGATATAGCTTTTTTAATAATCCGTAGTAGTTGAAAACGAAACCGGGAGTAGAGACATTTAAGACCGGAAGTACACGATTTATCCTTTTTTAAGGTATTATTGCTCTAAAATAATGTTTTAAAACCTTAATTTTAATTTTCTACTTTCTAAGCCACAGTTTATTTATGATTATTTCAAGCCATTTTGTTGTAGATGATTGGCAACAGTGTTTTCGACTATCGCTAATGTTTGTTTATATTTTTAGTTCGTGTTATTTCACTTATTGTTAGTTTTAATTTCTATATTTTTCATTACTTTCAGTTCTTTCTTTGTTTGAAATAAAATTTATACTAATATTACTTCAAAATATGAGTAGAAGTTTTTCATATAATGCGTTAAAAATAGTTTTAAGGAAACTAAAGGACTTTTACTCTGACTGATTAAGCATGTCGTAGAGAGAAGACTTCAAATGAAATCATGCTATAACAGAGTAGTAAACCTGAACATGATGAAAAGTATTCATCAAGTTATTTAACCAGGAACTTAAACATTGTTTGGCAAACTTAATTTGGTGTATAATTTCCTTAAAATAATTTTTTCCATGCAGTTCTGTGGAAAATACTACCAAAAAAAAGTATTTGTTGAGAACTATGCACTGTATTTGGCGCTTACATTAGTGTTGTAAAATTTAATAGTAGATTTGATGGTTTATTATGCATATTAAATGAAATCAATATTGTTTCTACATATAATAATGCACAGGGACAAACAGTATTTCATAGTGAGTGCATTGAAGTATTAAAATGCTAATCACTGTCAACAGCAAAAATTTCCAAAAAGCTTGGTGCCATAAGAAAGAAAAAGAAACACAATAATGGAAGAAAAACATGGAAAGACCTACACAATTGGGGAATTTTAAGATATTTAACTTTTCATTTAAGTATACATATATACTTTAAATGTGTGGGTTTTTTAATAAAATTTTCACACAATTTTTGCTCGAAAAATAGGGTATCTCTACAACAATCAGACTAAATTGAATGAAATTTGTTACAAATATTTCAAAAGCCCCTCAGAGTATTAAAAACCCCAGGTTTAGATATAGTTACATTTAATCATATTTTATATTTATTTTCGGATTAGAACATTAATCAATTTTGACGAAAAATCATAATTTCAACTTCGAATGCTTATGACAGACTTTTTTTTTTGGAATTATTTCTTAACATGCAGTGTGTGAGACTTCAATTAGATTATGAAGTATATATATACATTTATATATAAAAATAGTTTTTTTATTACCATTATTTTTTAAATTATGCTATTTTTCTTGTTATTAAAAATTCTGCTAAAATTTCATAAAAGGCATTTTTTTTCAAAACCTAGAAGTAATATATGTATATATTTGTATACATTCAAATGTTTGTGATATTATAAGTCTGTCTTAATTGTATGTCATTATAAAACTTTCCTGACTGTCAATTTTTGAAAATTAGTCTGTAATCCATGTCAGATGTGTTTCGAAGAATTAAAAAAGGCCGTTACTGCCATTAACAAAAACTTCCACAAGAGGGCTTAGGTCCATTAAAAAAAAAGAAACACCAATATCACAGATTACGAAAGTATAACATATAAAACTGGAGAATTTTAAGTTGTTTCTTTGATATTAACTTTAAATAAGATATGAATATATTGTTTAAATTTGTTTTTTGAGGAATGATTTTTTCACCAAAAGTCATGCACGAAAAATGTGATATCTCCAAAGCAATGCAATGAAATTCAATACATTTTGATACACATATTTAATAAGTCCTTAGGAGTGTAATAAACTGCAGGTTTTGAGATAGTTACATTTAGACATATTTTACAGTTTTTTTCGGTCCAAAACATATAGTAATTTTGATGAAAAATCATAAACATCAGTTTCGAATCCTTATAAGATATTTATTTTTAAAAATAATTGTTATTATGTAGTCAGTTATACTTTACAGGAAGTAAGAAGCATATTTATGAAACAAAAATCCATTATGTTTATTATTCATTTAATTATGCTGTTTTTCTTAACGTTGTAAATTTTGCTGAAACTCCATTAAAAGAACACATTTTTTCAAAAACTAGAGATTGTATATGTATATAAATAAAAATGTATTGCTTTTTGAGTCTATTGTTATCATTTGAAACTAAAAGACTCTTCTAAAAAGTACTTATTAAAAAATTGATCTTCGAACCTAGTCGGGTTCCTGAAGTCTATATTTGTATATATTAAGTAAACTGTCAATTTCTGTGTAAAGTTAATTTGAAATCTGTACCTTTAAATAATATTGTAATCTCAAATTGTTTACTCCATTGCTCACATTTCCAATAGTAACATGTAAACTGTGGTAACGTTTTGTTCCATTATTTGTTTGGTTTCTTCATTGTATGTCACTTAATGTTTTTTTTTTCTTTTTGCCTTTGATTATATTCCTTTATCAAAACGGTTTCTCTGCATCAATTCAGAGGTTAAACCTGAAAATTCAAAAATTACGCAGTAAATATTTTCCACCTTACCAAAATAAAATTTGTGAAAATTTTGTTGTAACAAACTCCAAATGGAAAACCGTAATGAATAAAAAGTAAACTAATAAGAAAAGGAACAGAGAACTAAGGAGCTACGTAAATGTGAAACAAATTATGTAAAATTATAAAATTATTATGAAGATAAAGCAATATTAATTTTAAAATTATAGTTTTTAGAATTAGTTTCGCATGTATTGTAACACTGTGAAATTTTTCAGTCATGGAATGAGTATTGAAAATAGTTGATTCAATGGTCCGATAATATTATCTAAAAGAACTATTAAATTTCAAGAATTACATTCATTTAATTAAAGTCACATCAATGGTTGATGGCATGGGATTAAATACACACAATTCACACCAAGTGTCTAAATTCTTAAGAAGTTCACACACACACACGATGCACGCGTCGGAAATAAATTGCCAGACTTTTTTACAATAAGATTTTGATTTTTGAAGGACATTCAACAATAAAGGCTATTATGCGAATAAGAATTACTTATTTCAATTCCGACATAACTGAACAGAGAATTGGCCAATTCGTTTCAATTGGAGAACACAAGAAGACATTCGTTGGTTTCAAATCCTCTCAAGCATTTCAGAATTTATTTATTTCTACTAAAATAATATGCAACGTAGATAAATTGGTTTAAAAAACTGAAGGATTTTAACATAAATACGTAATTGTTTTTATTATTTTAAGTGATGCATTTAAGATATCAAGTATTTTTATTTTGGAGAACCATATTTCAATGTATTAGACAAATGGATGCGTGATTTTAAATAATTTTACATCCGAAACAAATTGGATTCTATCTCCTTTCTGAAATAATCATGATGTCTAACTACTGAATTAGGACTACATTATTAAGAAGTTTCTTATTTTTCCAGTTATTTTGAATTACATATTCGAGATCAGATTTAAACTTATAATGTGGTAGAAATTATAAATTGCATAGATTCCCAATTATTTTTGTCTACCTCTCCCTTTTCAACAAATTTCTTACTACCTCTTTTTTAAAAAAATAGCATACTGACTCCCGTTATTGAAATCTATAATGAAGTTCATAGTTTTTCAAATTTTTTGGCTCATAGCTGAATTTTTCAAAAGTTGTGTAATGGAACCCATCTTAGGTGTTGAGAAAAACATGAATATCTTTTCAAAATCACTTTATTAAAAGATGTAACATTACCGTGTATTGCTCATAGTTTGAAGAAATGTTTATTATTACAACATTAATATAATATTACTTATGATAAGGCTGAGTTTGGTACAATGGTACCAATATTTCGATAATTAGTTTCAAATTTGTTGCCAGTAATTTAAATAGCCTCTTTGCTGTAATGACTGTTACTTCGAGACGAATCACATACACTCACTGGACCCCCCCCCACCTCCTCCTTATATGTCTTCAAAGCCTACTGGTGTACGTGTAGAGGGGATGCTAATAACGATGTTAAACACTGATCTACATCATTATTTTTGTTGAAGTTTGTATAAGTTATGTAATCCGCTTCAATGTTTGTAGGATTAAAATTAATTTTGGGAATCTGTATCGTTTAGTTAATCTGTATAAACACTTATTCTTCGCAATGGAAAATCTGTTTTTAATCAAAAGGTATATCAATTATAAGCTGAATCTCGAAAAAATAATTTATAAAAGAGCCATTTTAAATCGCAACAAGTGAGCCAATTTTCAACTTGGAATAAAATCTGACAACAAAAGTAATGCATCCGCAAACAAACACATTCATTTGTTATCCTCGATAAAACATTTCTTTCCAGTGGGAAATACAAGCTGATACGGAAGCGTTTCGAATAAAATTACCCTACTTTCAGACACATCTGTATTACATTACCTTGGGTAATATTTCATCTGATACTTCTGAGATAAACGAGCATTAAAAATGATAACGATGCATCCCGTATCTCTAGTTTGAGGATGACGAATGTATATTTAATAATCCCTTTATCGATTGTAAGATGGTGTTAAAATGTGTTGACGAAAGATTCGACGAGTATCCCACGATAGATATTTTTCAGTAGAATTGTCGATGGATTTTTTGGTATCTGTAAGACGAATTCGTTATCGAGTGATACTGAACTTACGATTGGTTTCGGTTTGGATGGTTTTATTCATTTTTGGTATGAATGGTGATAGTTCTGTTTCATGTGGTTATTGTAATTTGCTAATTTGAACATAAAAAGAAAGAAAACGATGGTTTGATATCTTTAACATAATATTATAACTAATATATAAGTATGAATATTTTACACAAACACTTTCATTAATTAATTGTTTCCCTTCTGGACCTGATTCATAATCATTTTATATGGTTGTAGTAGCCTGGTAATCATGGTCATTTACTTACAGCCATCGTCGAGTTGAGGGTTCGATCCCTGATGCCCTACGAGTAGCGTTGATGACGTACGTTAAATCTGATTGAGGTTCCAAGTTTTCCATTGACGTAGTGTGGAAGTTTGGAGAGAGAGATGATAAGTCAGGTGCCGTCTCGTCATTTGACCGTGGTTAAAAATTAAGAGATCCATCGCCAATAGATCTCATGTTGCTTCTCAGTGTGACGTTAATAAAGAATCACAATCGCATAAACACCTTATCCTATAGAAAGTCTTCCTTTGTATAATCACTGTGTTTGCACCCTGAACGTGAGACTGATTTTATCTCCATGTTCTATATTTAATTATGTTCATTTCAAATATCATACACTGTCTCTAATGGACTTGGTCGGGGAAATTCCCCAACCAAATATTTTTAATTTTCTGCATGACATTGGTTTTACCGCATACACTTGCTTTTCTTCAACTTTATTTCACGTTCTAATTTTAAGCTTTAATTTTAAATCGTTTTATCTTTAAAAAATTGTAATATCTTGAATCTGTGTTTGGCACAATATATCCGAAGAGGTATCAGTGCCTTGAATTCAACCAACTTTTTCGGACATTTTCCTTCAATGGGAAGAATATTTTAATAAAATAATTTGAAAAAGAATAATTTGTATTAATTTATTTTACTATTTTAGCATGCATAAAAATAAGCTTTTGCATAGAGAAAATTCAAATGACTTATTTCTGGTTTCTTGATCAATGGAACCATTTTAAAACATAACACATTTTAGTGAAATGGAACTATTGTAAAATATAACATATTTTATAATTAATATGGATGATTTCTTCTCTCATACGAATATATATCAGTAATAGGTTTTCGTAGTAAAGAAACATAATATTATACAAAGAAACAATAACATAACAAATTTACTCTTGGTATTTGGATTTGATTCTGATGAAATATTATTCTAAAAGGAAATACTAAATTATTTCTTAAAAGGAAACATGCGGATTTATTTTGAATTTTTCATTACAGAAATTTAAGAAAAAAACCATACGTGTGGTTCCGTAAAAAGATTTAAATACTGAATTGGAGTAAAATTTGTAAGACACAAATTTATAAAACAAGGGAGTTTTTAATCAAAAATATGTTGAAAATATATATCATTTATTATTTGTAGAGGATTTCCGTTTTGCATAGAACACGTGTTACAATCTGCTAGTATTACTCTATTTAATGTCTTTTTTTTATCGCACATATATTTATACAACAAAAATACAAGAAAAGGTAGATATTCTTGTTTTCGTTAAAGTTGCGTAGAAGTAGGTTGTTTATGGTGCAAGGAATTGATCTTTTTTTTTTTATTTCCGTCTCAAAACAAAGAATTCTTAGCGTAGTGATTTGATTATATTTCTATTTGCATATTTTGTTTTATTTCTTATCAGTGTGTTTTCTTTGTTACTCATATATCTATAAACGTAAGTTATCAGAGACATTTTTTTCAAATGTCAAATAAATGTAAATCATTTGTATATGCTTTTAAAGGAAAATAAATGCTAGATGCTGTAAATGCACATCTGTCAAATAAGATGTTATAATTGCTGAATTTTTTTTATAAATGTAACTTCTTTTAAAAGTATTTTTTTTCGTTTTCCATAGCCGACATAGTAATAAGAAAATAATGTTTTTTGGAATTTGCCGACATAATATGCTTCTGTTGCTGGAGTCTATTTTATTTAAATTCAAAATCTATTTAACAAAATTTTAGAGGAAGTAAAACGGATACAAATATTAGAGATTCTTAGAGTGTATGGCAAATTATTATTAATATATATATATATATATATATATATATATATATATATATAAAGATACATATTTTTACACATTATTTTTAATTTTTCACGTCACATTTACATGTTACTAATATTTTATTCTCATTTACGTATTATTTTAAACACCTACGTTATTTACTATGAAATTCTTATTCAGTTGGTCATTTTATTAAATGTTTTTAGCTTTTAATTTTTGCGTGACGTTATAGTTTGATAACCACAGTCAATACGATTCACAATTTTTATCGACAGTCGAATAATACATTGATTCATTTAAAAACACACTGAAGAAGTTACAGTTATTTCTATGTAGATTAAAAATAATAAAACGCTTTATTTTAGAAAACACGCCCACATAAAAAAGCATTTTCGCTCTAAAAGATACACAAACATCAATTAAAAATGAAATTATATTATACAAATTGAAAGTGAGTAAGAAATGGAATAATATGTTACTGTTCCATATCACACGCAATGTAACTCCGAGAAAGATTACATCAAACTCATGAATACAAAAAAAATTATTTTTATGAAGGGGACATGGATCGTACTTACTCCACGTTGTCCATTAACCTAAATAACTATTTTGTTCAAATGCATGATTTAGAAATAAGTTCTCAAATTTTAGAAAAATATAAAACAAATGAATGCCATCAAATATTTCAAGTGGTAAATAAATATATCATGTTTTCTGAAAATTGAATTTCAACAAATACGTAATGTACGAACGTTTAATCACTGATGCGGGATCATTATTAAACTTAGCTGGGCAATTGTCACGAAACAATCGTGCGCAGTGAAAAAAAAATGTACTTTCTATCACGTATCTCTAACTATAACATAATTTCTACTTTGTATAAAATTCCAATTTCGATATAGATTTACAAATATGTTCTCTAACTCAAGTAATGGAAACTTTCTGTGATAATGACTTGAAGAGCTACGAGTTTTACAATTACCCAGCAGTCTGCATCCCTGTCAAATCCTCAGCCGTGTAAATTCCATTAGTCAGCAGATGTCTTTCCAGATGACAAGAGAGAGGTCAATTAATGAAGACACTGGACAAACATATTAGAAAGATATTCTAACCAGGGTTATTTCCACTAGTAAGCTACTACTCTCTACGCATTATGATTCTGTATGTAAGCGATATATATATATATATATATATATATATATATATATATATAGAGAGAGAGAGAGAGAGAGATGGCTAAAATTGTTGACACTTTTGTATATTTTGTATGTATTTTTTTTAACTCTGTACGTTAAAAGAAAATGTTACGTTTCACAAAATGCAAAGTCGCATAAATAATTTCGATGAGAATTTAATACTGAATTCAATTTAAAAAACAAAATTCAAATATTTGTAATACAAAAAACGCTTAAGTTTCAATAATTATAGACTTACATTTGATGCAAGGGGTGTTCAAATGAAAAGGTATGAAACGTCATAACAACGTAACCATTAACATATTTGCCATACCTCTATGGCAGAACGTAGCGAAATATCTAGGGATGAGAATGGAGTCTTCGGCGTAGATAGGAGCATGCGTAGGTGCGCGCATGCGCAAGAGAGAGCAGAGGCTCTTATAAAGAGCACCGTCTATTGACGCGGCAGGGCGTTTGTGGACATGATGGCATTAACATTGCAATATTCGGTGATTGAGGAGCAGCTAGGCGTTATACAATCTCTAACAGCGGAAAGTGTTAAACCGGTCTCTATTCATATTATACACCCCTTGTATTGATGACTGCAGTGAGTTATCAATACTAAGTAGGGTAGCCTTTATTTCTTATTACAGCTTCTTATCGAATTATTGTGCTGTGGGTAGTTTTAAGCTCTTTTTTCGTTATTACTTGCTGCCAGGAAACAATATAGCCGCAATTAGTTCCCTTTTATATGACGGGCTTTACATTCAGGCCGAAGACTTCGCTATTCATTGCCGGATGGTGACCGAATACGGGGAAATCTGAGTGTCCGACAAGTCAATGAGAAAATGGAGCTTCCGTTTTCCTGCACGCCTTCACAGTTTGGTTGATGACTTGAGACCTGGCCTGGCAAACACAGTTATCATAGCGGATCTGCATAGCCTACAGAACAAAGCACAATAATGACTTATTCCAACTATAAGCATGACGGCAGCTTCTGCCTTGCAGTTGCATTTGATTGTTTCGAACAATAAGAACAGTGATCGGCCAGGAAAGTTAGACATTAGAAACCATTTTATAATTGTATCTGCTTCTTAGATAAAAGTAAGTATAACTT
>BMAW01059460.1:44479-69061 GCA_019974015.1 Nephila pilipes | reverse complement strand
AAGTTACGCATGTTTATATTTATATTCCTGATAATAAAATATAAACCGATCCTGATTTACTTGATTCATTCCTGCTAAAAATAGAACTTTGAGTGCCTGCAGGATATGGACAAAAGTAAAAAAAAGAAAAATTGGAATTATTTGCTCAAAAGAAAATAGAAAAGACTATAAATATTCAAGGATACAAATGAGCAAGTTCATATTATATTTTGACGCTGGCTTAATAAAAGGAATAAATGGTTATGGAGTGGTACGAAAAATAATGATAAGATACAGAAAACTAGCAAAAGTATTGTTCTACTCCTAGAACAAGTCCAGTTGCTGAGACTGGATTTTATAAAGACCAATTGGTTGTTTTAATTTGTTTATTTCGATGTAGTAAACGAAACAAATACTACACAAACGCAAAAATAAAACCGCAAGTAGAGATAGGTTAAACAAATGTTGACGGTTCCTGGGTGCATCGGTAACATGTGATGAAATTAAGACAGCGCTTGGAATATTAATACTAAATTCAATCTACATAAGATGAGCATTTGTCAACTGTGCCACGTTTGATGTAATCTTTCTGGTGGATGGTATAAAGAAGCATCCAACACAAATGTGGAAAGCCATACGCAGAGATCCTCAGAAATCGCAGTTCCTTCTGTATAGACATATAATTGTATTATTAAATTAATTTTATTATGTAACTTATTTTATCTGTGTAGATTATGTTAATTTAAAAAGGCAAACTACTTTCTCATTAAATTTCATGTCAACATTGCTGCAGATAAGTAACAGTAAAACGAATTTTACGTGAGCACGCAAATTTTTTACATTAGTAGGATAGTAACATATATATACGCTAGTGTTTCTAGGGTAAAAGTAGTGTGGATATGGAGGAAGATCTTTTGCTTTGCCATCTTTTCTTACATAGTTAATCGTCTCAAAAAATTCTTTTATTTTTGTTACATACGAAGAACTAACGTCCGTTTCAACGGATATATTTTTTAATGCCTAAATTTATTTTTTTTTTCATCAACATGAAGTACGAGTAAAAAAATATTTTTAATTTTATAATATTTTTTTTTTTTTGAATGGTTCCAGGAAGCTTCCTGCCAGAGAGTTACGAATTGCTTGT
Organism: Nephila pilipes; assembly: GCA_019974015.1. Taxonomy (NCBI): domain Eukaryota; kingdom Metazoa; phylum Arthropoda; class Arachnida; order Araneae; family Nephilidae; genus Nephila; species Nephila pilipes. The sequence continues at coordinate 67,938 of BMAW01059460.1, read as the reverse complement.
TAATTGGTTTTAAACGTCCACTAGTAAAACACGAGGTACACAGTCACAAGTATGACCCTTTAATTTGATCCTCCGTCACCTGACCTGGAGCTCCCTCACCCAATCTCTACATCACGCCAAGAAAAACTTTGAGCCACAATAGATTTAACTTATGATCAGCCCCAGCTACATGACAGGTCGTTAGTGGCATCAATGCTTGAACATACGATTCGACAAAAACAGCTGCCAACGAGTCCTCTGTCATAACCGTTAAGGTACAGTGGCCATAGAGTCACATAAAAGTTTGAATATCAGCAATTAAATCTTAAATCGACAAAAAAAAGTGGATAAGTGTGAAAATTTCAGAAATGATTTCAAAACGAATTAAATTACATCGTAAGCAATTTTTACTGTATTTAAATTTAAAAACATCGAATCATACATTTCCATTTAAGTTTCATTTATTTTTACTTCTATAATTTACTCAGTGCAAAGAACTCTGAACTTGCGCTACGCGCGTAGGCGGCGGCAAAGTTAATTTTTTTTTATCTTACATCTCTGTATCTCTTATATAAGGTATCAGGGACCCCATTCTCTTTCAACTTCCATTTTTTCTTTTGTGCTGCTTCTTCATGTTTAACTTGTGTATATTTTCTCCTTAATGTGAAGTTAGTTTCTTTTATCTTGTTTTATCTTGTAATTATTAATTAACCTTTATTTCCCTCTATTTATTATACATCTTAAAGATGTATGCTCTTGTATAGAAAGATATGATGTACATCCTCATTGTTATGAGATATGATTGATATCTGTATTTCTTACCATATTTTTCAGTCATTTTTTCTTTTTTTGAAACTTTGATGTTTTGAAAGTTTTGTCTCTTATACCATTTATTATAACATAATTTTTCTTTTGAGAGTTTTGGCTATTAATAGTCGTATAACTTGTGCAAAATCATACTGAGGAATTTCGTGTTTTATTTATTTCATTTTAGTTTTCTTTTCTTTTGCCTTTTTTAGATCTATGGTTCCACGGCGTTTCCTGGTGTTTATTTAATTTTTCTTGGTCTATATTTTATACATAGCATAATTTCGTAAATTCCAGGAATCTTTTAACTATATATACATGTGTGTGTGTGTCCGTGTAAAGCGTGGCGTAAAAGTGTGTTGAAGGTGTGTGTGTGTGTGTGTGTGTGTGTGTGTGTGCGTGTGCGTGTGTGTGTGCGTGTGTGTGTGCGTGAGAGATCAAAAATCAGGAAACTTCCTGACACATTTATAATATAAAAAAAGCTATAATGACACTTAAAATTCACGTGGGGCATTCTAGTTCATGAAGCGAGACAAATGAAATCTTGATGAAAAAATTAAACCACTTGGCATACAGCCTACTAGTGACGAATCACTCAAAAGCCTCGAAACACTAAAAATCAAACAAGTATATCGGTGGAAGGTACCAGAAAATAACTAATTAGGAAGACCGCATGTAAAATTTACGTACACTAGTGTTCTAGGATTAGGTTACCTTAAGGTAAAATACAAGGAAAAATGAGCATATTTTAGGTTAAGTTTTAATATTTATACCTCTTTTAAATTAAAATCAATCAGAGGTATATTTCAACATTGTGGTATGTATATATTTTATGTGAAGAAAATCTCATTTATAAATATAAATAATTTTGTAAGAGATTTGTTGTACTTGAGTTTGTAAGTCATATACTTATCTTTAGGTGAGTCTCGCATAAATTTCGCTGTAATAGTACTTGCAGCTTTAAATATTTTGAGATAGCACTTATAAACCTAACATTTTACAGTTAACATAACATTAATTTCTAACATTAATTCTACATAACATTCATTTCTGAACATAATCATAATTATTTCAGAAATGGAATTAAATTAAAATTTTAACAAAGGAAATATAACGATTCAAATTTCTCTTAGTTTCATACAAATATTGCAACATACTTAAAATTTCAAAATGTCTGTTAGGAAAATAAAAGTTCAAGTAATAAAAGTACAAGTAAATATAATAGGGCAAATATTAGTTCTGTGTTTTCAGTAAATATTCAGGAAAGTGTATCAAAATTCTAAAAAAGTATCTTCGAAACAAAAGCAAATCTATGCATTTTTCTCTATATTGAAATTTTTTTTTTTCAATTTTAAAATTCAGTTTTAAAACGTTCTATTGATCAAGCTTTGATAAATAAGTAATCAAAGTAGTGTAATCTACTTTTTAACAAAAAAAATCAAACAGTGCAAGTTTCGAAGTATTTTAGTGTCTCAATTATCTTAAGTTGAATCTATTTCATTTATTTTAAGTCATTTTACTGCATTTATGTAACTGAGTAATCATTACTTGAAAGAAAAAAGCACGTGGCTACGAATGCGTAGGTAATACACAGATATATAAAATGTGTATTAAATTGATACTTGTTTATTATTTTGTTCTTAACGGTCAATTTACAGTACAAAAATGTACACTTGCCTGATGAGGCAAGGAGTAGATCGGTCGCATTATTTAACATTCAGTAATTAAATTCACAATCGTTTAGTTTTGTCGCTCTACAATATCAATATAGCTGAGACTGCTAAAAGTAGCATTTGGTTTCGTTTTTGTGAAATGGGAAGCGAATCAGTTTAGCGAATGCCTAAAACTTGGCACGTGCGAATCTTTATGGAAAAATTCGTATCCCGCCAAATTTTAGAAAGACTACTACAAATTGATTGGGAATCGCCTTCTATTTGGCGATATTCTACTGGAATACCGTTCCCTGACCTAAGAAGTGAAGATGCTGATTCAAGAAAATAATAAAAATTACCTATTAAACAAGGATAGTCCTCCGCAACATTGAATACAAATCACTTACCAGACAGTTAGAAAGTTGGTTCACAATGGTTAAACTATAATAACCAGTTTCTTTACAAATCATGTTTTGCTATATATATTATCTTACCTTTTGAAATAGAAAAGAAAACAAGTAACTAGGGAATAAAAAAGTACAACAAAGTAATCTGGACATTCCCTTTAAAATAATAATTTCCAATTGAGTGCATTGTTACAAAGGTGTTTCATGGTTAAGAGCATGAAGACGAGCAGTCGTACTTACTGGAATATTCAAACATTAAAATGAACTCTAATTTTTTTTTTACAAAATTTAATAAATAAAATTACATTTTTAACATGGATTTGAATATTACAGTTGTTATATAAATTTGTTTCAAAATGTTACAGTTTTATTCAGTGGAAAGGAATTAAATAATTTCGACGTAATAAATAATGGTCACAGATATAATTTATAAAAATAGATATTAATCGTATAACATATATCCTCCGAAATTTTGCACATTAATGCATCATGTTTTGATAAACAGTTAATACATGTTATAAATAATCTATGAAACATATCTTAAGTATTATTTAATTTCTAATACATACACTTAATTTTAAAAAAATACGCATATACGTGATATTGCATAATATAAGGATGCATAGAACACGACACGATACAGAATGTCATAGAATATTATCTGTATATGTTTATTTAGACTGAAAATTACACCTACACCAATATTAAAACATACTTGTACAAAGCAAAGCACATCTGTAATATGTATACAATTTTTTTCGTATTTTATGTCATTTTCTTTATATTTCTTTGATTCTCCTGTTTTCAAATTAATTCTTATATTTTGGAGAAACTTCAGACAATAAGTGTATTTTGCTTTAATTAAGAATTTACATGGCAGTGCTATCTAGTTCATGTAACAACAATCATTGCCTTTTGATCGCCGGTGACAGTTGAAAGATAAGACAATTTCTGTTGTACAAAATAAGATCATGCCTCTTTCCCAACTTGGTATAATATTTTATTTTGGTAAATGTTAAATTAGTGAGGCCACCTCTTTTGTTAGGAAGTCTTGTAAGACAATGAGAAAACAAGACTTCATATTATTTTTTTTTTAAAAAAAAATCATATACTTTGGCACAAAGCTTTTCACGATGTATTGGTGCATATATTTATACAATCATAGTTTAGACTGGGAACACTATTACTGGTAAAACATTAAGAAAGGGTGCTTAAATCAAAAGTCGATAGCATTTATTTCGGAAGATTAAAAAGGGAAATAGTAAATGAGTAATTAGTAGCATTTTGAACTCAAAAACCTTTCCTCTTTATGCGGAAAAGTCTTTTTAAAGATTAAGGAAATTACTTTTAAATGAACTCTTGAAAGTTAATGGCTTAGAATGTTTTACACTAATAGAATGTGCAAAATTAAAATTTCATTTCCTGGTTTATAAAGCGTAATTGTAAGTAGCTAATGTGATGAGGTTCGGGTTTAATGAACTCCAACATAGTGTCACAATGAGGGAATTCAAAATAAATTAAAGGATCTTTTAAAGCAGAATTTTTCCTTATTTTCGTAATGTCAAATTAGCCAAGTTTAAGGAACTTTTATACACAAAAAAGCAAAAACCAGTCTTTTTCAAATTTTTGTTTTGATATTTATGGCGGTATTATTATTTTAATAAATATTCGTCTAAGCCTGTATTAAAAAAAAAAGTTTTAATTTTGATCGTGTTAAAATGTTTCCCGTATTACACTTCATATATGAATTTTTAAAAACAATTAATCACAATTTTTTTAAAAACAATTAATCACAATTTTTTTAAAAACAATTCTCACTAAATAACAATTACAACACAATAAATGTAAAACAAAATTTTGATGACTATGTAACCGGCTATTTTAATTCTACTGGTATAAGAAAATACACCAAGAAATGACCTTAAAATGTATTGCATTCCATCTAAAAGGATATATTACAATGGGATCCTACCCATGCGGAAGCTAACGGCAATGAAAGAGCCGACGCCATAGTGGACCATGGGTTGAGTCCAATCAATCCGAAGTCCCTCTACACCGTAACAGCACATTATCAAGTCACTTCAACCGTTAACTGTTTCAATGGTAAATGTCTCTAAACGCTTGAGTGAAGACAAAAGATGTTAGTGTCTTGCAAAAAGAGGACCTTTTTCATTAAATTTTGATAGCTCTGAAACTCCCGCGTGTTTCCACCTAGCGACAGGATACAACTACCTACAAGCATTCGTACATCTCATTAGTTTTGCTCCTGATGACATCTGCCAGTTATTTCGGACTACCAATATGAAGAGCTCAAAATAACCCTTTTGCTTGTCGCTTCTAGTGTGACGTTGATAAAACCACTCATTCAATCAATCCAACATGGGCGGTAATCATATGAAACGTCCTTTATCATATCCTTTAGTTTCAGATCAGTTGCAGAGCTACTTCGAAACCGACAATCTACCTGCAGCTATATTTAAATGGTTGAACAGCCAAGGATAGGATTCTTTAGTTTCAGGCTAAAAGAATGAATGAATTTAGAAAAGGATATTTGAAATTATTCTCAAAATGTAGTTCTAAAAAAAAATAGCGGAATCATACTTTAAAACAAAGGATCTGGCAAAAGTAGACTTTGATTTAGTGCAATCTCTGAAATTGAAAATATATATGCTCTGGACAACTAAATTATCAGTATAATATTCACAAATATTATATTTCAATAATATATAGGATTGAAAATTAAAATGCTATAATAATTGCTTATTTCTGGAGGAACAATTTTTTTATATTAAAATTCTTTAACATACAATTCGTTTAAAAAAATATCTTTAGAATATCAAAAATATAGTATGACTGTAAAGCTACTCTAGTTGATTTAAGTATATCGATTAAAATTTTGAGCATTGAAATCGATGTTCATTCTTTTTGCAATGAGAATGATTGGGTGCACCATGAAAACATTACTTTTCTTCAAGGATAATTGTTTTTGAAGTATTTGTTTAAAAATGAAAGTAAGAAATTATATTTATTCAACACGAGATTTAAAATTAATCTATACAATTCAAAACTGAATTCATAACATTTTATAGAGTGCAATTAGACAAAAAAATCTTTCATTACAAAAAGAAATAATTCATTTGACAAATAAATGATTTTATATTCTTTGAAATTATAAAATGTAGAAAAGTAGGTTGTTAATTTTTAGTATAAAATACAGAAACTAGGAAGCAAAAATGAAAATGTTCGATTGAAAATGTGACATGCAAAAATTGGTTCAGTAGTTGAATACTTGGCATCGCAATTGATTCAAAAAATTACATCAAAAATTAATAAAACCAAAAAATCATTGAATTTGAAATAAGCCTTTTGAAAAATACACACGCACACATGTATATAGCATATATATATATATATATATATATATATTATATATATATATATAATCATGATTGCAGAATTACATGCAAAATTATAATAAATATAATATTATGAGGGACAACATAATTATTAAAATAGTAAAAATATCGGGTGAATAATAAATTTATAATTAAAGTTGCAATTTAATATACCACCAAAATAATTCGATCATTTGAATCATGATTTGCACATGTTATGCGAGTTAATTGATATTTACATTTTACTGAATTCACAGATCAGCAAATAAATATTGGGTTTCAAATTTTATTGTAAAATAGTTTTCTTTTGATAGAGAACATAATAACTGATTATTTGTCAAAATGGTGTATTAAATAAAATAATATACTCATGGGTAAATAATTATTTATAATATAGCTTTTATTGAAACGTTTCGAATAACATCTGAATATTATTTTCGTAATGATTAAAATAGATTGTGATTTAAAATCCAGCTTTGTCCATTCTATTTTATCAAGAAAATTCATATGCGTCTGATATGAATTAATAAAAAATAAATCTAATTAACAGGAAAGGACTTCCCATAACAGTTTTCTGATTGCTTTCTTCTGTCAAGACATACTTTGCTGTTTTTTTCTCTTGCCACGTTTTGTTGTGTTTTTATTTCGTTTGTCAAAATGGATTATTGATAATAAGACTAGTTTTCTTTCGTATAGCTAATAGAATTAGAAAGTAACGTTTCCATCACAAGGTTATTATTAGATGACTTTCATGTCAATGATAAATATTGATGATATTTCTGAATGTTTTTGCGACGATGTTTTCTGTAGTTTCGAATATATGCAAATAGGCGAAACACATTAAAAGAAATTACTGGATAATTACGAACAGCAATTATGATGCCGAGTTAAGTGAATCAAATAATTATGTCCTTTATTATTTTATATCATTATTAAATCAACATAAATTTATTATTATAAAATAATATTTGTTATTTTATCATTAATACTGTTTATTATGTAATTAATTTGATTGATTATTGTCGTATTCTTTCGTTTTAATGATAAAAATTATTATTAGAAAAATGATTTATATTTCTTTAAGCAAAAACACATAGATTTGCCGTACATATATCCATATTTTTATTCAATGTTTCTTGATCGAAATTAACATTGTAAAGTATTTTAAAATACAAAACATCGTTAAATTTTATATTAAAAATATCAATTTTAGCGATAATGAAAAAAAGTCAAATTAATATTAAAATATAAAAATTGTAGCAAACGATAAATATTAAAAAAAAACAATAAGTTACTATCTAATTTGATAAAAATCTGTCAGATATTATAATTAAATAAAACGAAATATTTTTTAAAAGATACGTATATTAAGAGAAAAGTAACTATTGTTGCTATAAAATAAAAGTAATTAATTAAATATTTACATGTATACTATTACATTCTCAAGAATCATATAATTTAAATACAATTTTTTTAATATTATATAATTAATTTTATTTTATAAAGCCAAGATTCCCGATATGAAGTTCACTTAAATACTGAAAATTAACAACACTATACATCAACTACATATTAAAAAAGTTATATTTTTTATAAAAATATAATTGATGAAGAAATTCAAATATTTTATACAGTTCAAAGCAGAGTATTTTTCTTTATTTCAAAATTCCTTTGTATATATGTAAATAGATTGTAAGTATGTTAATGGATTAAATCTTTGAAAAATATATAGTTTTTTAATTAAAGTTTTTCATAACATAAAATATAGTTATTTTGCGTCAATTTTGGCTTTAGAAATGTTGGAAATATTTTAACATTTGTAATTAATACAACTGTATGATCATAATAAATACACGTTTATTAAGAATTTATCTATGTAAGTTCTGCTTTTAAAGAAGACTGAATTATATCAATCTACATATAATTGTAAAGTACGGTTATTAGGTGGGTTCAACATTTTAAAATTATTGCATGGATTAATTTATTCAGTTACACTTTTATTTGTGCTGAACTAGTTAGTGAGAAATGAAGTATAAGCGAGCAAGAGCCAGATGTGGCCATGGTGTGTGAAAAAAGATGTAATTGTGATCTAGACGTTCGGAAAAAAAAATGGAAAAAAAATTCTCTAGGGTATTTCGGATTTATTATGCTCGTACGTACCTAAAGAAGGTAAAAGTGTGAGGGATGTTTGCTTAATAAAGTTACTAAGGCTGTAAATCATAAAATGATAATTGGTCACGTTGAAAAAGAAGACAGTTAAACTTTGCATTGCTAGCTGTTCATCTTGATTTTCTGCTCAAATTTTTTATATTTTATTTCCTTCTAAAATTTTATTTCATTTCTTTACTCCTTTGCCAATTACAAAAACCTTCCAACTTTTGCTTTTTGTTTTGGACTTTATTTTTTATCGAATATCTCAGAGTTGAGTCAGAACAGAATCCAAAGGGGAAAAATATGTTGTAAAAAGATTTTGAAATATACGAGTACTTACAAAATTCTTTTCGCTTCATTTCTACACGAACAAAAGCATTATTACTTGTAAAAATATATAAAGGAAAATATTTTGAAGAAATAAATCAAAGGATAGCTAGGTAATTATAATCTAGCTGATAACCAGCCGTCACATCTGAATGTTTTCAACATTCCTATCAATTGGGGGGGGAGGTAATTAGGATTTTCTTAACTTAAAAAGCTTCTAATGGTCCTTGTGAGACATCTTTGTATTTTGTAATGTCCGTTCAAGAGCTTCATTGGAATACCAATTATAACTGTGCGATGCAAAAACGGAGAGCAAAAATGCGTCTTAATAGAATCTTTCTACTCAGACACCTTTTTATGGGGTAATTAAGGATAATTATGACGAATGGTAATTGAGGTCATCAATATTGATTAGTTGGTTGGTATGCATTGACCTATGGTCTTTCTAAATGATATTTTGAAAACTAAGTATGGTAAACTTTACGAGTACGTACTCTCAAGTTAGCTTAGGAGGGAGAGCTTTAATACTAATCCCTTATAAAATTAATTATCTGCTTTTGTTAAAATAATAGTAGTTTTAATTGATTGTATGGTAGTTAAGCAGAATTCTTTTTGTTGGTTTTTAATATTATTTATTTCATTATTTCTATACTTAAATTCTAGTTTTTGAGGTAACTTTATGATAAAAATATTATTAAAGCATTCGTTGGCATGTCAGGAAAGTTTTATTTTTATACATAAAGAGATTCCTTAAATTTATATGTTAGTGTACCTCTAATTGTTCTTGAGAAATGATGATTCAATTGAATTCAACCTTCTCAGAAATATGTAAATATATAGAGATAGATAAAAATATTTCATTATTAATAATATAACTTGATTGTATAGAATCAAAAGTAAAATTAATACTTTTAAGAAAAATCTTTCAAAACATTTCTTCCTAAATATTTAAATTGATTATTGTTTTTAAAATATTGAATAGGAAGACATTATACCTCACTGAGCTATATTTAATATTGAAGGCAGGGTGGAATACTATTGTATGTGTCTACCAAATAGTTCGAACTTCATTTTTACCTTATTTTAATTGTGTATAATAATTCTTCACAACATAAATCATGTTTGAGATTTTCTCTTTAAATGGACAATTTTCAGAGAAGCATTTTAAGAAAATTCTGCTTTCTACAGAAATGTTACTATTCATTTTGTGATAACTGACTAAAATGGCACCAAATAAAATCAATCAAAAGTACAAAACTGAAGGGAGAAAAACGAATATAAAAGCAAATATTCATGATAAAAAATAAACTTGATATACACTAAATATTTACTGGTAGGAATATCATGCGAGATAGATTTATGAACAAATTAAAAGAAATTAGTGTAAGAGACCATGAAAAAAAATTCTCATATATTTTATTTCCTCGAACGTTACAATTGAGTTTAGGTAACTATGACAAATGAAGTATTTAGAATAAAGTTTATAACCGTATTAGTTTTTCATAAGCTGAGAAGGGCTACCACCACATAATTTCATTTGCGTCTCTTATCGAGATTTTAAATAAATATTTATATGAAGTATAAAAATATTTCAGGATTTTTTTCCTGAATTAAATAAAATTTACGAATATATAATTTTCGAAGTATTTATTTAAATATTTTTATATTTAATTTATTTTAAGGACTTTGCAGTTTTTTATAAGTAGTAAATTTCGAATATGAAAAAAACGCAGATTTGATATTTTCGTTGAAACTTCCTTTGTAAATGCTTTCTCAAATGTTATTTAAAGAAATTTAATAGACGCATAAAGATTCCACATTTCTTAGAAGGAATAAACGACTATGAGAATATATTCGAAATCGTAAGAATACTATGCAAACTCAGCTTAAAAATAAAAGTGTTGGGTTATCGTTTTCTAAAACTTTTTACATAATTTGTTTCTGCATTTGAAGTCTGATTTATATGAAAGACCTAAAGAGTACAATTTACATTTGAGGCACGAATACAAGTGAAATATTTCTACCAAGATAAAAAAGGACAAATAGTGGCAAGGGAATTTTAGTAATAGTTAACTTTTTTGTCAAGACAACGATGTTTTATCATATATAAATATGAATGAGACTACTTCTGACACTTTCATTTTCTCATTTCGGCTAATAAACATTGACTTAATTTTTTTAACCTACGCCAGACCTAGGCATATCCACTATTATTAGTATATGACGGACAGCCCAGTACAGTTCAGAAACACAGATAAAATGATTAAAATTATTTGCAGAATTTACAGATACTACTTCAATAAATCTAGGACAGCAATTCAAATGATCACTGCTCACCTCAGAATCATTCAGGCAGAGTGGGAAAATCGGAGAGTTCACCAATCTAAATCTATGAACGTGCTTCCTAAGGTAATCATGTCCAGTTACTATCCTGAAATTAGCTACACCCACCTATATGGGCAGTTCATATGGGGTGGGATTATCCAACAATGAATCCCAGGTTTTCCTACAGGTTAAATTGATAATAGTTTCATGATATATGGCTTTGAACTTGGCTGTAATATTTATTATAACACTTTAGTAACTGGCAGGGAGATCCGGTTAAGGAAGATTAGATCCGGCCTTAGCAAGCGAATTAGTAGACTCGTTCCCTGAGATACCACAATGACTTGGTACCCATTGCAGGGTATCATTTCATCCACTTTTTTACCTCAGAATCGATCAAAGTTGGCATTCAAGAATTGAACTATTTTTAGAAGGCATAACTAAAGAAATAGCATTGATAGTGGCATGTAAATTAATAAAATCACAATATTTTGTTCCTCTCTCCCTGCATTCTCAGTTAATGCCAAGTGAACAGCATCAAATTCGCCATCAAAATTTGTACAATTCTTACCTACGACCCTGCTGAGGCTAAGGTGCCTTGAATAACCATCACCACCAACATTTGCATGAATCCCAGTAACAGAACCATCAATGTACACATGTAGCCAGTGCGTTTCTGAGAATCTTTCACAGATAGTGGCTAAGGTAACCATTTTCAACTCTGTCTCTACATAATTATTTTTACTAACAGGCAAAATCCAAATTACATCCAGCCAAGTTCAGATGTCTGCAGAACATTTTTGTCACAAATAAGAATTGTCTCTTTGTAGGGATGTCAAAAATGGTAGACAGGTCAGTTGTCACCTGTAGAAAGGTAGGTTGTGATTTTAACCTATGAGTTTCCAGACTGTAAGTCATCCAGAAGTCACTTCGTCTCATTAGTCTTTCCATCAACTTGAGAGCACCAATTTTTCTTCGATGGGAAAGAGGCTCAATTCTAGACTTCCTTTGCATGGCCAGATTTGGAGTAGAGAATGCCCCCCCCCCTGTCATAATTCTAAGTGCATTATTTTGGGTGATTTCCATGTTGTCCTGCACCGCCTCAGAAGCAGTTATCATGAGTTCATTGCCATATTCAATAACAAGTCTAATATATGATATATAGATTGTATACATAAGATCCTGAGTTATACCCCATTTAAAACCGGCAAGTCTCTTAAGCAGTCGATTTCTTGCACTGTCAGTATCCTATAATTTACGGGCCTGTTTATCCCAACGTAATCCAGTGTCCATAACAATTCCCAGGTAAGTAGCTTCTTGTGTTCTCTGGAGTTTTTCTCCTTCATATATCAGTTCTATGTCCTTAAACTTTGTACTTAGAGTAAGGACCTGGAAAGTTGTCTTATTCAAATTTACCTTCATTCCATTATCATTTGCCCATGCCCGGAGAGTATCAAGAGCAGCATTAATTGAATAAGGAATGGCTTCACTGTCCTTATCGGTACACCATAAAACAAGGTCATCAGCATAAAGAAGAATCTGCACTCCAGGATGTGAATTCATGATGCATATAACAACATCATTTATCATAATGTTTAACAAGACTGGGCTCAAATCTGAGCCTTGAAGAAAGCTCTGTCTAGACTGTCTGAAGGCGGTGATCTGTGTTCCATATTTAGTTCTTATGAAACGCTGGTCTAGAAAATATTTAATCCAATAGTATATGTTCCACAAACACCAATGTCAATTAATTTTCTGCACAATCTACTTCTCCAGACCCTATTAAAAGTTGTCTGGAAATCGATTAGCACAGCAACCATGCTCTGTTTAAGGGGAAAACAGTCCTTGATCATTTGAGTAAGTCCAGCAACTTGTTCCACTGTGTTTCTACGTTTTCTGAAACCAGCAGTTTGTCTATCAGATAAACGATAAAACTTATCTAAATAAAAATTTAGTTTATTCAATATCAAACGCTCAGTCAGTTTACATAGAATATTAGTAAGTGTAATTGGACGAAAGCTGGTCAAAAATCGAGAAAGCCAGTTTTAAGGATTGGTGTTATTTCACCCTTATGCCATTCACTAAGGATTCATGAAGTCCAAGTGAGATTTATAAGTCTAAGTAAAGTGCATACAGATTTGTCCACGAGATGAACCAGGAATTCCTGCAAAATACCATCTGGTCCATCCCTTTTCTTCGGTGTTAAATTCCTAATTCTGCATTTTAGTTAAGGATCCGAGAAGGATTTGAAATTCTCATTGAATACTTGATTTAGACACGTAGGAGGGCAATTTACTAGATTTCTCTTAATCTCGGAAGAAGGATGATAATTGCTCACACCTGCATAGTGTTTATTAAAGGAACTATTTCCTAATCAGAGGTAAGCAGTTTATTTGCAAGTTTAATCGTCTCCTTTCTTTTCTTTCTTTGATTATTGAGTCTAGACAAGAAGTGGTGTGCCCTCACAGAATCTTTACGATAGTCCAGTTTTTCTACATGACTAAAAATTATATAAGGGTTGTTGCATAAGTATTAAGTCTGTACTACTTAAGTACTTTATTCTACTACCGTCTCCCTAAAATTATACTGTTAGGGGGAATGTTTAAAAATAATAAGAGTTTGCATACTACCTCTTTAAAATTATTTTTTTTACACATCATTAAAAATAATCAGAAGTCTGTATTTTTCTCAAAAATTTTTATTATTCATTTTTATTTTATATCTAGGAACATTGTTCTAAGGAACTCTAAAATATATGAAAAAAACTTTGTTATTTGTCAAAACGTTTATATTTAAAAATGGACATGCTTCGACAAACCGCGTTAAATTCGGCTTCAAAAGCTTCAATAATTTAATCAATATTTTTCACTGTTTAGTAAGTGCATTAAAATGATAAGCGGTAAAATTGATGTTAACTTAGCACTGGTCTATACATGACGGTAGAATTTACTCAAAATAAACAACACTTATACGCATTATATGTATACTTTACATGAAAATATTAATCTAATACCTTATTATATGTAATGCAATACTTGACAAATTGCACCATTTTCATTATAATGAGTGAGTGATAGTGACAAGTACCAGATATATGGCTATTCTGTGCAAAAATAAGGTAACATTGTGATATTGAAAAAAAAAAAAAAAAAAAACTGTAAAGCAATTTAAACATAATTAACAAGAAGGGTTAAAATAGATAATGATCGCAAGGGCTTACCATCCTTACCTAAGGCCCATGGGAAAAAAGATCACTAAAGTGCCACGGAATCACGATTCTCATACCTGTGTAGTTAATAAAGTCAAGGCATAAGAGCCTGAAAATATTTACTAAGTAAATATGTTTACTTTAGGTAGGAACACAAAAATATGTTTACATAATTTTATACATTTCAGCATAAAATCTCTGTATGGCATTGCTCAATGTATGTATTAGATTCAATTCTTCCGTGAAAACAAAATTCGAACCTACATGGATATATTCAAATGAACGAAAATTATTGTTTTCTTTTAACCATAAAAAACTTGGTTGAGTGCATTAAAAGTTTTTTTTCCGAATTAGGCTGCAAACTCTTCCGATTTAAAGTCCAATTTGGAAGCAGTAATTAACAGTACAAGTTCCAATATTTTTGAAAAATTATAAATTACGTTAAATTAAAAATATATTTATCTGAAAAGAATGTTATAAGTTTATATAAATATCTGTAAAATTACCTCTATTTGAAAAAAATTCAATTTATAAATTCCTCTTTTAATAGTAGTGAAACACAGACTTGGAAATATTTTCTCTACATCTTGTGATGCGCTTAAAAAGTTAATAGTAATTTACCACTGTGGGCAATAAAAGCTATTATTTCTTGTATATTGTCAAGATTTAATTCTCTTCTTTTCTTAAGAATTAAATAACCTCATCATTAATTACATGCAGTGATACATAAAATTTTGGAATTTTTTTGGAAAAAAAAATCTGTATTTTAGGTCTTACGTTTCATAACAATAAGTTTCTTAAGTAATCATTTGAACGATAATAAAATCAAAATATTAAAGAAATAACTTTTACGAAGGAATTTTTAATTACTGCATATGTTATAAAAATTAAAGTGAAACATTTTGAAAAAATGAATTATACAAATTAATAAATATTTAGTTGAATAACCTTTAGCCTTAATTACGATCTTCCAACGTCTTTCCATGAGATAACTAACTTTTTATATTTATCAGCTGTTATTATAGGAAACCAAAAATTAATTATTGCTTCTGTTAACTAGGTTTTATTGGAGGAAAGGTTCTCAAACAATAGAGTTTTAAGTCATCTTCATAGATTTTCAAATGGGTTAAGATCTGGGCTACATCCAGGCCATTTTAGTAGAGATATATGATTATCTTAAAAGCACTTTTTGCACATATTAGTCACATATCATGGAACTAAGTACTATAGAATTATAAATGCTTCATTGTCTGGAAAATATCATGTATGGAAGTCTTTAATTTCGGTTCAGGTATTTTACATATATATTTTTTTTGAGCCTTTTACATTTCCATTGACTACACAAATTCTACCTATACCTTTTGATGTTATGCAACCCTATACATTACACAAAATGAGTGTTTCACTGTAGATGTAATACAATCAGGCTCCTTAACTTTGCCAATTATTTCTCTTATGTATTTTAAGCTGTTACTACTAAACGAAGAGATTGTGATCCCATCACTCAAAATAACATTGTCCCATTAATAATGAGTAAATAAAATAAAAATTAAGAGATGCTAGAATGCAAAAACTAAACTGTAAAATACATAATTCAAATTTGTCAAAAATCTGACACCAAATTATAGAAAAAATCAACTATTAGAGGATAAAACAGCAATTAAGAATATTGAAACAAAAATTACAGCTAACAAATAAAGAAATGAAAGATTTAAAAAAAAATCTGATAGGCGCAATTTTTTTTTATAATGAAATCTAAAAATGCAAAGAAGTAAGATATTTTATTAATTCGCACACTATTAAAAACTTGAGAATAAGCAAAATTAAATAAAATCAAAGAAAATCTACCAAAAATATGTGAAAGAATTCAAAAATTATAGCAAAAAATTATAATTAATATATTTTTAAGTTTTAGTATGTTCAGTTCCTCTTTAGAAATTAATTGGTTAATCAGATATATCACATGTATAAAAGAAATTATTCAAATTATTTTGAATATTGTAATAAATATTATTTAATTTGATTCTTCCAAGAAATACATGAAATGTTTCTAAAAATATTTAGATTTAAATTGCTTTTAAATAAATGATCTTTATTAATATGTAAATAGAAATTATAACTTATGTTTTTAATGTTAATTATAATCATATTTTTCATAATTTATAAAATACCATCTAAAAAAAATTGTTTCATATGTGTTCATAAAAGTGTTAATCTAATTTTAAAAAGAAGAATAAAAATATATAACTGGTTTAATTTCAGAATTAAGATTAATTCGAAACATTTTTAAATAGTCAATGTATCGAAACTGGCTGAAATTATTTTCAAATGCAATTATGATCATAAAAGTGTAATTAAATATTAGAAAGGCGTTTTGCTAGCAGGAAATAATCTTCGTGTATACTTTTAATTTGTTATCAAATCTTAAGATTATTACCGATATAATATTTGAAGGCTAGATGAAGTAGAAATTTGAATTTCTCACATAACAAAAAGATCTATTAATTATTAAAACCTTGAATAACTTTATTAAAATAATGAAAAATAATTTATATTAAATCTTTAATATCTATTGAATTTTGCAAATATTGAAAGTCATAACTATAAATTTTGTAATACTCTATATCTGTATGCTTTGTTTGCTTTGAAAACTTATTTGATAAGAGCGCTTTTGCTTACTTATTTGATTGATACACGTTTTATTTTCAAAAATAAGAGAAATTTTGCATAAATTAATCCTTAGTGTATATATTTAATTAACTTTTTCAATACATTAGTTTATGAATACTTGTAACGATTATATCATGAAAAAGTAAACAGAATATTAATGGCAAGATTGGCGCGTTGATCATTTTCTGCTAGTATAAAGGCTTGCATATGTACATGGTAAGCGTGTAATCTTCGTATTCGCCAAACAATCGAGGAAGACATGTTTATATCACGCAAAACCTCTCGCACGTTAATATCCGGAACATCGTACTCATTATTTTATTCTCAACATAAATTTCATACGCTATATTTACAAAGCACAGCAGTTACGCATATGTTTAAAGTATTAAATTATGATAATCAGTGTATAGAATCCCACTTGTATCTCTCTTTCTCTCTCTTTCTCTATATATATACTCTATGAAAAAAAAACGAGACACCAAGAAGGAGTAGTCTAATGGAGAGAAAAATTAGCGGATAGGAAAATTATGTACAAAAGAGAAAATGATTAAAATTTCAGAAAAATCAAATGATTTATTTCAGTGTTACATAGTTACATCAAAAGATTTATTTCAGTGTTACATAGTTACAAAATAATGAGCTCAATAGTGTTGATGAACTCTAACCTGAATGATAAACCCCTGATGGTTACAGTGTTATTTCTTGCCAATTCTCAATTGTCTCAGTTATCAACATTCCTAGTAGATGCAGTCCTCTTCATCATATCTCAGACATGCCCGAATGGAGAGACCTGGCTGGCAAGTGAAGTGTTTGACAAGTTTTAAGACAGTTCATAAACACGTTCCTATATGGTCTGGCATTATCTTGTTGAAAATAAGGCCAGGTACAGCAAAAATGTAGAAAATGGTCTCGATGTCGTCGACGTACCGCTGTGCTAGTGTGCCTCTAATGGCGACGAAAGGGTCTGCTATCAAGGCAGTGGTTCTCAGACCATAACTCCTGGTTGAGGGCCCGTGGGCATGCAATAGTGAAATCAGTATCGGCACGCTGGCCTTTAAAACGGAATTCGTCGCTAAACACTATCGCTATTATATATGTATACGTCCATATATACGTCCCTCAATAAACATCATTTGAACCTGATCCGAGCCAACACAACTTAACTGGCTCGACAGTGTCAGGCGGAGTGTTAGGTGGCGAAGTGGTTGATACGACTGTTGATTTCGCTCTATAAGGAAAATGGTCTTGTGTGGACACTCGTGTGAGGGTCGACGTCTGAGGGTTGGTAAGATGAATCAGGAGCTGACAGCTCATCTGGCAATTACTTGTCCTCCGATCTGTTGAGGCCCTTGGTCGACCGCTTTCCCCATGCCTTCTCAACTGCAGTACTGTCCACCCATTCTTGCCAGCGTTTTAATCTCCGAATTGCTCTACCATATGAAAAGCGACTTCCGATTTAAAACCTGCTTTTTAATGCAATACCACCTTCTCAGTCTCCAACAGTTGCTCGTAATGAGCTCGAATTCTACGTCGTATTTTTCAGTCGTTTAAAGGTATCCTAAACCGCAATGACAGAAGATTTGACCATCCGATTGAGAATCGCTTTTAAAAATCTGCTGTGTGGCAGTTCCGAAGACTGTAGTGCCTGTAATTCAATCAATTGACACTAATTTAATCATTTGCATGCTCGGTGAAATGTTTTACAATTTCATTACAATCGCAACATTATTCAGCTTGCTTTTTTTTGTTATAGAATATACAAGCTCTCTCTCTCACACTCCCCCACACACACATCATCACACACACACACACACACACACACACACACACACACACACACACACACATATTACTTCACGTCCTTCTTCCTTAAAAACAGCAGAATCTCTTCTGCTGTCATAAATCATTGCTAAGCCATGGCCTGTGTACCGATAGTTAATTTTAATGCATCGGTAGTTCTGCCATTTCTTTTTCCTCTTTCTTATTTTAAAGTATACAAGATCAGTAAAGAATTTTCTCGAACGTGTTTTATACGAAAATTGATTTTTATTTAATTTTTTTCTAATTTTTATATTTCTTCTGTAAATATTAAAACCCCTTCCCCTCCTTTATTAGTTATTATTAAAATGTTGTATTTTTTGTAATAATTTCAATATATTTTAATCAAATTTAAGCACTGAATATACATTAACTTATTTAAATATGGATATAAGGAATAAAATGTTGATATATATGATAAAAAGTAGCAATAATTCCAATTTGAAGGAACTGCTGAAAATATACAATATATCTTGAAAAGGTTCTTATGTGCAGAATGTATAGTTTTGCTGAATTTACTTTACATATTACTATATGATAATCTACGATTTTGTCATAGAAAACAATTCTACAAAATGAATGCTGAAGAAAAGTTTTCAGAATCAGTATCGTGATCTGAATTTTACATTGAAAGTCATTTCTTAATGTAAAAGAAAATTTCATAGTGATATTATTAGAAATCTATAGATATAATATTATGTTATTTAAATCTTTTAAAAATGTAAGTATCTATTATAATTCCTACAATAAAGGCATTTCTAGCAAGTGCATAGTTTTAAAATGTGTTTGATATCCTTCATGTATCAATAGGTTAAGCAATTGTATGGTATTGGGCTTCTATGATAAAAAAATTTCTTAAAAAAAAATAACTACGAATATCTCGATGATTTTACTTTCGATAGAAATTTGAGAAAAATTTTCTTCATTGTCTAGCTCCAAAGCTATCATTATATCTTATTATATAGTCAAAAATATTAAACCTCCAATTGAAGATACGTAATTGAAAGACAACATAGTTTATTATTTAACAACACAGTAGGTACATAATTGCTTGTTCTCTCTCTCCTAATCATCTTAAGTCAATTAATACTAGTTTATTTTCAAATAATTAAGTCTTAGCTTACCTAATCATTCTCATCAATTCACACACTTCTTGTTTATAACATGTTATCACTCTAACTAGGATTCATTTCTAGTCACTCGTAACTTCATCCCAAATCCTTCAGTACGATGATTCAATTTAATTTCCAAATATCTCTATCAGCTTGTCCTGTTATAAATCTTTTATCTATCCCTACCCTTTCCTATGAATTTTAATTTTCTTACGCATCACTATCCTTTATTCCATTCAATTCACTTCTTAAATACATCTAATTTACCTTTTAAAATTTCATTTTGATTTACAATTTTATTTGTTATTTTATGCAATTAAAATTTCCAAATCGAAATGTCTCAGAGACTAGGAAAGAGAAAATAGTCCTGTGTCATCAGTTGAAGCGCCTCCCTATTATTTATTTCCGTGGTCACCGTTAATAAGGTAAATAGTCACCGAATTAATGTCTAAGAACACAAAAGTTTCCAATTAGATGAAGAGGAAACAAATTACTATTCTTTCTAATTCAAATAAATTTCTTTAACTACGCCAATACTCTCTCTCTCTCTACTTATCTTTAATACGAGTGAAATTTAGCTTGAAATAAGGAACAAACTCTTTTGGTTTGGGTAGAGTAAATTTAATTACAAAATATAGTGAATTTAACGGGAATTCCAACATTTGCTCAATCTAAAATAGTCTTCAACACTATCCGTCAACTGTCGGTCTGTCACACATCAACTACTGTCTGTCAACACATCTACTACTACTATTCACTATTAATCACTATTTTCGAAACACTTCCTACTTTTTACATTTATTTATAACCCCTCCTAAATTCAACTTGACTTTATTTTTTCTTTTATTCAATTCATTACATTTTAATAGATCATCAAATTTACTTCATTCATGCTTTATTTAGTAAGGTCGAGGTTCTCTTTTATGCAATTCAATCTATAAAAAAGTCTCGAAGGCTAGTAAAAAGAAAATCGCTGATAGCTCTATATTAAAAAAAATTATCAGAGATACGTTAAATTAAAATAATTAACTAACGCTTAACTAAATATATTTGCGAAAAAATATGCAACTTTACTTAGTGAACAATTTATAATCACTTGTGCTAATCTTTCCCAGATTCAAATCAACCTTTCGAAATGCACATAGGAATGTGTCTAAGTAATCGAAATCATGTGATCCAGTAAAATGGCTACTATCTCATTTTGTAGTACGTCCGCTCTCAGCTTATGGTATCAAATCCATAATTCTGAGAGATTAATTAGTAATCAGACGTCTATTAAATTGATGCACACGATTTGATAACATACAACGGTTGCTAGAGGTGCTACAAAAGGGATGGTGAATACATTGTAATCAGTGAGGTTTCTAACAAGTCACAGTTTATGGATTAAAGCCTTACCGTTCTCTTAATAAGTATCGAATTTGGTGGAGTACTTTGTAGCATTAGATTGGAGGAGTACTGCTTTGGTTAATTGATTGTTTATTAACGTCATTTTTAAAAACAACATGAAAGTTGTTGGTGATGCACCTCGTAGTATTTAATCTCGGTGAAGTAACGAGGATGAAGCCTGAACTAGTACCTCCCTCTCCAAATTTGCACACCACGCTAACGAGAGGACATGCGACCATTATCAGGCTTAATGTACATTACACCTCTACACTGCGGTTCTTTAGAGGCTTCCTAGCTCAAACCCATGACTCAACGAAAACGCCCCAAAGGCTAGTATCCTACCTCTTCTATTTCTGAGTATTTGTAGACGATGTAAATATATGACAAAATATTTATTTTTTTCTCCAACAATTACAAACTTAAATTAATTTAATTGAATATTCTTGTATTGATAAAAAATAACACTGTAAGAAAGAAAAATTAATACAGCAAATGATATTATAAGAAGATATTATATGCTACTTCAGCATAGGTTAATTTTTCAAAACTACAGAGGGGGAGAGAATTGTTGATGTTCGAGTGCCAGTGGAGTTTCGAACCCTGGTCCAATGAGTCCAAAGAAAACTTGTCCGGTCACTTCTTGCTGCACTTCCACCAAATTAGCTAAAAAAAACGTCTTTATCAGGTTATTGATTAAGGTATCTTAACTTTTGGAATTGTTGATGGAGAGAGCCGCTGCATACTCTTTCTCCAGTATCATTATGATGGATACGAAGAGAAACATTCTAATTGATATTTGTAGATAAGATTCAATCAATTACTGCAATGGATATGCATCTTCATCCTATTGAATTGAGTTTGCGTGGAACAGTTTTCCATTTGATGCCAATGACAGTCTCTAGTTCAGTGGCAGGTCTCATGAACGCGAGGGCGAAGCCGGAATATTAATTGTTGTGATTTAAATAAGATTTTCTTAATTAGACACAAATAGGCAAGAGTTTTATTGGGACTGAAGATTGTAAAAAAAATACCTACCTTCATAAAGTCATCTACAATATCTTACCAAAAAGGAATTTAGAATAGCTTATTTATATTGCGCTGATGGAGTAGATATAGGAAATTAAAGTGTTATTTCAGGTATAGTCCTCGTCACTTGTCGGATAATCAGTTACTTGCTCTATTGCTCGTTGATTGAAAATTGACGTTAATAAACAATTAATCAATCTGTCATTATGACATTTATATACATATAAAAATGTTTAAAGCTCTATTTATATATTTTAAGGATAAAATCATTTGAAAAACTAATTTTAGTGTAAGCATACGTAATAGTATTTGATGTAACTGCATAAAATAAGTATAATTTGTAAATTCTAAATAATCGTCCAACAAAGCAACTAAACTAGTGAAACTAATATTCATTAATTAGCAATTTCTCTTTTTAAAATAACGAAATTAGTTACTTTCAATCAAATTATCCAAACATTAAATTAATCAGCCACCCTAGGGGCTATTTTTTTAACCGGAGAGTTTTGGCATACCAGATCACTTTTCACTTTTCTTATTCACCTAAGGGGTTATTGTATTAGGTAGGTTATAAATTTGCGTACCGGAACACTTTTCAATTTTTTATCCTTTGCTACAATTTTAACTACATTCAGCTTAAATATATTATTCGAACAATTTATCATTTGCTATAACTTTAGTTACATGTAGCTGATATAATATTCTATTTAATAATTTATTGTTATCTGTAAATTTAGTATCGGAAAATTTACTTTTGTCAATTTTTCGATACTTAATTGTTTACTTTAATTCTTATATTTAATTATATTTTAATTATAATTATGAAAAAATGCAAAACTTGGGTGGCTAAATCTGTTCTTTGTAAGACTTTGCATCGAATTACTTTCATTTATTTCATCTCCTTTGCAAAATTTTTGATTTAAAAATATAATTTTTGGAGACATAAACATGTTTAACGAATTCTTCTGTCCCGTTACATTCACACAACTTAGAAGCCAATTTTGCACAAAATGAGACACTTTACTTTCATCTTCCTTTTAGTGTTTATTATTCTGTTAAATAAATTAGTTCGCACACATCCATTGAAACTACCGTGAGTCTGCCAATAGACGGGAATTCCTGGAGGTGTTCACGAGAGGGATGATGAAGACATTTTAATCTGTACTGAGAGAGATTCTACTAGTAAGCTACTG
>BMAW01059460.1:0-44469 GCA_019974015.1 Nephila pilipes | reverse complement strand
TTATGAACAGCTTATGATTGGGCAAATATTTAAGTCATTTAGTTAAAAAGCAATTATTTGAATAATTTAAAAAATAATTTCATATTACAGCTAATGAGGGGAAAAGGAAATAACTTTAAGAAAATGAGTCTAAATTTAAAAAAAATCTAAAAATTCTCAGGTTAAGCTTTGTCTATAATAAGACCTTAACAAATTAAAAAGAATTCGAATTTTAAATTTTTTGCTTTAACTTTTCCTTTTTAAATATTAGCACAGTTTAGAAGTTTCGGTGAATTATTTTAATTTTAAAGTACACTAAAAAGAATATTAGAAAAGTAAAAAAGTGATACTACGGACAAGACATTTCACAATAGTAAATTCAAAGGCTCATTAGGACAATTTTCGAGTGCCTTTTTAAGAAGATTCTTTTGAATTCAGTATGGTATGTGAAACTCATTTAATTCAAATTTGATTAAAAGAATATTTAATAATTCTCAATGTCAGTGCAACTAGAATGTAAGATATAGAATTGGAATCATATTTATGAATTTAAATTATCATTTTAAGTTTAATATCATTTTTTTTGTCTCCTTGGAATCTGTATCTAGTACCTAGATCATAATGTTTCTTTTTTTGTTTTTAAATATTATTAAAAAGTATATGAAATATTTCTGATCATAGCAACAACAAAAAATCAATTACTAGGACTTTTTTTATAATATATATATATATATATATATATATATATATGAAGCTTAAAATCTACAATTTGTTCAATAGTTGATGGTTGCTTTATTTTATATTGCCGATAATTATTACATTGAACTAGTGGCACTTCAGAAGACACGGATGAACTGCGAAGGAATTTCAAAAAAACGTAAGAAACAATATTTCATTACTGAGAAATCAACTGCATTTTCAGAGGAAATAGAATTTTATGTCCTCGCCTGTCATTTCCTGGGTGGTTCCTTCAAGTAAAAATGTCATCTTCATTTGAAAACATACATTCAGAGGGCATTTAACAACTACAAAATAAAGCCCTTCGCACAAAACGGACATTTATATAAATAGATGGGGAAGTTGATGGTTTCCATTTCAATAAACCATCTAAGCAGCGATAAAGAAAAGTTTATGCTCATGTAGTAGAGAAAGCACTCAGGAAAGAAACCTTTCCATTTCGTTCACATATAGGATGAAAGAAAGAGTTGAATATCACCACTTAAGCATTTTTGTCCGCATGATAAATTGGGAAGAAATATCCTAAATATAGCTAAATTTATCAGCACCTTAGTATATCTGTGTTATGGGAGATATTTATGGAAGAGTAAGAAAAACAATACATCATCGAGTTATAAAGGTTCAAATATGGTATGTTTTTCAAATATTGAAGATAAAATAATATTTAAATTTCTATAAGTGGAATTTTGACTTTATTTTGCCTCTCATTATGGCTTTTCATGAGCGAAAGGAAAGAAATTCCGCTTTGTAACATTAGTTTGCATTTTTACCTCTTATTAATTGATGTATTTTATTTTTATATTTAATGTAGTATGGTTTTGTTGAGAAACCTAAAGTATTGTATTATGCTTCAAGTTTAATTTTTCATGTTCATTTCTTTGCTTATTTTATTTGTTTTAAAATAGACGATAAAATTTTCATTTTATGAGAACAATCACTAATATTTATTTTTCAATTCTAATGAAAGAAAATACTAACTATTTTAAATTATTAATTATACTTATTAAAACAATTTTTCAACTCTTAAACAATCTGTAACTTCATCTAGATATCTATCTATCTTTCTTGAGGGAAGCTACTTAATTAATATAATTTTTACGTTTAGTATTTTTTTATTATCTCTATTCACATTCAAGATTTTATATCAGAATATTCGAATTCCTTTTTAGTCCGCTTTATTGTTTTGAATTTTATCTGTATCAATTTCAAATTTGAAGAGAGCTGTTAGTGACAGAAGTGAAAAGTAGGAAGACATTTTAAGGCACGAAAGCAATATTTCAGCTTGTACTTTATTTTTCCAAATTCAGTCCCATGTCATATTATTACTTGAATTTAATATACAATATCCAAAGTCTTCAAACGAATAATGACATAAGCCGTCACCCACTGTCCTGAAGGTCTTTTTTTCTGTCAATCCTTTTTGTCAAACCACAAATGTTTCCGCATTAACTCTTAAATAGAAATAATACTCCGATAAAATCTTATATATATATATATATATATATATATATATATATATATATATATATATATATATATATATATATACTGGTGTAAGAAATTAAGAGAATTTTCATATTTTATCTACAATCTTCAGAACTACTGGACAGATTTTAATAAAATTTGGTGTGAACATAGGTTGATATAATACAAACAAAATAAACAATCAACAGTTATAATAAACACATATGTTTGTGTGTAACACTCATGGGAGTCTGAAGGCTTGAAACAGAGGTTGCAGAATACGCAAAAGAAATGGTTAAATAGTAGGTATGGTCCCTCTTACAGCTATATACGCCTTGCAGCGTGATGTCATACTGGAAATAAAGCAGTTAATCAGTGCCTGTGGCAATTGGTCCCACTCATTCACCAACGCTGTTTTCAGTTCCTGAATGGTTCTCGGAGGGGGAGTTGCGAGTTCTAATTGCCCTCCCCAGAGTGTCCCAGACATGCTGTATAGGATTGAGGTCTGGAGACCTGGTTGGCCAATCCGTCCGGCAAATATCCTCACTCTCGAGAAATTCGTTCACAAGAAGAGCTCTATGTGTCCTCGCATTATCGTCCATTAAAATGAACATGGGGCCCACTGCACCCCGGAAAAGGCGAACATAAGGCTCCAAGACCTCATCCCTATACCTCACACCAGTCACAGAGCCTCTATCAAGAACGTGGAGAGGTGTGCGACCGTCAAACATGATGCCTGACTAGACCATTACACCGCCACCGCCATAATTGTCAATTTCGCGGACATTGGAAGGTTGTTAGTGGGTCCCTGGCTCTCTCCTTATGAAAGTACGGTGAGAATCGGTGTTTAGAATAAAATGGGACTCATCGGTGAACAGAAAGGTCACTCATTGCTCCATACTCCAATCACTATATATATATACAGAGAGAGAGAGAATTTTACCGTAATATCGTGTATTCCCAATTATAAAACATAAATTTTTGAAACTTTTTTCCAAACTAAACTAAGGGTCGTCACCAAAACGAAATATCTGATATTCCCAGAATTTGCTCTCAGATAAAGGAAAAGCTCTAAAATGTACACTAAAAGTAGCAATACAATATCATAGATAATGCTCGTATAAAAATAACAATGAAAAAACAGATGTCATAATTGTTATTTTTTTTAACGTCGCATTGCAAATCAACATGAAGGCTTCGGGAACGGAAATCGAAATTTTGGACATCCGTTAAGGTACGAGGATGAGCTTATACTGGCATCTCCTTCTCCAGACTTCCACACCACGCCTTGGGATGCCTCGGGAACTCGAGAAAAAGTAGTGTACTTTAATCTTCTTTCCTTCATTTTGGCTGTTATGAAAGCAATATTTATCAAAAAGAAGAAGAAGAAAAAAAAAACTTATCAGATGAACATGTTAATGTCCGTGTCAATATATGCGGATCCGAATCATTAATTTAATTCACTTTCACTTATTGAAATATCTAAAAGTATATCATCATCATTTTCAATTTTTTCAATACTAGAGTTTACGTTCTTCTCATGCTCAAAAAGTACTATGTTACTGGCATTTTTTTCCCATTACGGTTTATATATAGGGTTAGAATTTTGAGCGGATTTTTGAAAAAAATAATACATTCTTGGTACATATACAAAGATCGGATTATATTTGGAAATACGCGGGACATTTTTAGCAATGCGTTTACTTTTAACAAACCGAACACTGTTTAGCGACGTAGTTTAATACTGACATTTCAGTCTATTTCTTTTAATACATTTCTTGTTTAAAATAAAGGATATTTTTTTTAAAATTTGATAAATATCCTTCCATTAAATTAATTACATTAATTAAGTTATCTAAATGCATTTAATTACTTAGAAGCTATTATACTACGTCACAGGTTTGAAAATATCATCATGAGATTCTCTGGTATTTATTTGGATTAAAATATCTTTCCTTTATCTGTCTTCATGTTATGTAACCATGAGTTTTCTTTTTTTTTTTTTTTACCTTATACTCCCAAGATTTGAAACATAAAAATGGTAAAGCATTTCAGTCAGTATCACATTTCAGATTATGGTGAATTGATTTTTAAAAAGCATCCAATCGATTGCTGGTTTGTGTTGAAAATGATGATGGGAAATTCCCGTTACAATTATGATTTTAAATTCAGCAAAGTTATAAATTAAAGAAGACAAGAGCAATGCTCTGGCATGAAGTAATTATTGGGCTTTTAGTTGATATAAGACGATTTATTTATCCACTGTTACTTACTTTCCAGTATGTTTCGAATAGAAATGAAAATGATATTATATTGATAAAGAAAAAAGGCTTTTTTTGTTGTATTAAGAAAAATTTATACAATGTAATTTCAAAGGCATTTTGAATTATTTTATATTAACAAATTACATTAATTTACCTTTACATAGTTGATTACTTGGAATAATGTACTAAATCAGAAATTTTGTTCTATATGTATTAATACTCGGATTAATAAAATTAATTGCAATGTTTTTTTAACTAAAATTTTGACAGCGCTTAGAGAGATTTAAAATGGTTGGTAGCGATAGTTTTATACCTGAAATAAACTGATTTCGAGAGTAAGATTTTGTAGAATAATATTATTTAAACTTTTGTCAAAAATGTGTCTAGAATAGTTTCATTGAACGTTATACCGGTATTCATAAGATTGCCTTGGGAAATGTTTTGTAATAAGATAATATTAATGCTAATGATGTAATATCTTAGACAAGAAATATTATTTATATATTCTGTATGTATTGAAATATTTTCAACACTATATTTAAACTTCAAAATAATTGTGTATGCCTTTGTCTGAGTCATAAATTAATTAACGGGTAAGGAACAATTTTAAATATATCTACGAGTTGCAATGCAGCAATCCAGTGCAGTTACGTTCCAAATAATTGCAATGAATTTTATTACTTTTACAAACAAATGTTTCAGTTATGTATCGTAATTTAAACATATACTTGTCTAATTTATCAGAAATGGTTAAAAGATAGAACTCAAATGTGAGATTTAACAAATTTCTGAAATGAGTACAAAGATAATAAATTCAAAAATCATTTACATAACAATTATTTGAATAATAATATTTTTTCTTTCCATAACCATTTAGAAACCAGAAGAGATCAGAATATTTTATTGCAATAATTAAGATATTAGATTCAATTCCCTAGACAGAAGAAATATGTTTCTGTTATTAAATAAAAGTGAGAATAATAATTTTAAAAGAAAAAAAATTATTTCGTACAATAGTTAAAACGAAAGATTTTCTTTCTCCATTTTACAGTTTTCACAATTATTACTAATGTGTACAATAATGCAGAACTTAAAACGTATACGTAAAATGTAAAGTACGGTATTGTTACTCTAATATGAAATTGTACTTCACAATTTCAGACTTTTATCGCTTAAGCTAACATTTCTATTTAATTGAAAATACAGAAGGTGAAGCAATTTAATTGAAGAACATTCCTCAAACTTGACCTTCGTTCAACGAATTGCACATTTTTCATGGTAAATCCAATATTGAAGGAAAAGAAGAAATAATTATAAGGTAATGGACGATATCATTTGATGAATTTGGGTGATAAATTTGATACACATAGCCCTTAAGATAAAAGTTATCAAAACATTCATTTGAATAAAATATCTTTTAAATTGCTTAATATTGTATTACTTTATTCAGTTTTAAAGAATATATATCATATTAATAAAAACATTTGCTTCATTATATATATATATAATGAAGCAATTGTTAATCATCAACAATAATTTTATTTATTTATAATTATAAAAGAAACTGAAATTGTAGTTATATATTAAATTCACTAGCATTCTAATATTTTAAAAATATCAACAAAAATATTATTGAATAGTATACGAACAACAAGAAATCGCAGAAAATGATTTACATACCGAATATATATCTATCCAGTATTTACATAAAAATCCATAAACCTTTTATGAATATAATTAACATTTCTAAACCTTTAGATTACAAAACTAATAATAATCTAATCTTCAAAGAGCATTCGCCGAATAAGATCTTTGTTTAACCAATTCTACATTTGTCCCACGAAAGTCATTATCGAACGAAACTAAGTAGTAATTGTATGACACAGCAAAGGTAGATGGCGAAACCAATTAATTTTGCATCTAAGCTACTTCGGAACAAAGCGGGATGCGGGTAATGTCTTTCACTCTGACTTCAAGGTTTGACGTTTATCTGAGAGCAGCAGTCGTCCAATTCAATATCAAGTCCTCTTCGTGCATTGAAATGTATTCTACTCTAGATAGATGTCATCTCACGCACGAACAAATGGGGAAATAATTAGAAGAGGGCACAATCTCCGCTTGTTGCGAGGGAAGATCTTTGTTATTAAAAAGAAAATGTTCGGTATTTCTTTTTTTTTTAAATATTTTTTTCAGTTTAATTAAGGAGCTTATGATTCTGTATGAATTTGGTGGTTAATTTGTCTGATTATAGATTTTAGAAATAGTAAAAATGTATCCTAAAATTAATTCTTCGAAGCAGAAAATGATTTCGTGCTACGTTTATGAGAATTCATGGTCCTGTCTTTTAATCTTGTTGTACCTAATTATAAAATCTTCATCAATAATACTAATTAACAGTAGAAGTTTCAGTAATTATAATATATTTAATTCGAAAATCTATGTAAATCATGTAAGAGTAAAAATTCTTTCAACTATATGTTATATCATCACATGCCCTTATATATATATATACACACATATATAAGTGTAAACAAAATCAGAAAAATATAAATTATAATCACTAAATCCTATTAAAAAAGTAATTTTGCGCAAAATTATAACCATAATATTTCTGGATTAAAAGTAAAAAAAAAGAAAAACTAAATTATAAGAATAACTAAAAATCAAATTAAATTTGTCTAAGTTTAAAAACTGTAATGGAAATAGAAGAAAAATTACTTAACTGCTATCATACATATGTACAAAATTAATTCAATACAGATATTTATACCATTATTTTAAAATTACAATTTAAAGACATACAGCATTAAAATTCATGAAATGTAAAGGAAAGGTAAAAAAATAATGATAAAAAGGAGATTATTTACCCTTGTTCTACATTTGGGAGCGGAAAAACTTTGTGTTGTTACCAGTATCATGATTCAAGCATCACACCTCAGTGAAGTACATTAAAACAATATGGTGTAAAACTAAATATTAAGCAGAAATAACATATCGAAACACAATTCATCCAAAGAGAAAAAAGATCAGTAAAAAAAAGCAAACTGATTCATTCAGACTAAAGCATATTAACAAAATCTATGAAAATAGTTTAATTCATGCATATTATTCAATATTTTTAAATATAACAGAGATCCGTAAACTGTATCTCCGAAATCAAGCAAACTGAAGTAAAATGATGTTCTTAAATGTTCTTTCTAATATGGAGTAGCAATGCCCTTATCAAGAAACACTTCATTGCTGGAACTGAATTGTTGATTAAATGATTTGTTTATTTTACGAAAAAAAAATATTTATTAAAAATTATTTATCCTTTGAAAATTAAAAGTTATTGGAAAAATAGCTATAAATAAAGAATATTTCATAATCTAAGAAATTTTAAGCTAAGAAAAATTACATGCAATAAAAATTTGTCTTTATGTAGTGTTTAATTATAGAACTAAATAAGAATTTTTTAAAATCTTACTTAAAAAGATAGCGTATATAAACACAATCATCAAGAAATCAAACACTAATACAAAATAAAAACCTATATACAAACAAGATATAAATATTTATACCCAGAAAATACAAGTATTTTGCAAATATATGAGGGGGGGGGGAGAGAATATATTAACGATGTGAAAATTAAACAATAAAATTTAGAACATATATATATATACCAAATATATGCATGTATTTTTCTTTTGTTACTTCTTGAGTTTCATACAGGAATTCTGGCAACATTTAAAAATTGTACAGTCGTACTGTAACCTGTGTAGTGTTTGTATATTAACAGCAATTGAAAATAGTTACTTAACATGAGAGTGTGACATGTTTTTAGACTCTTAGCCAATTTTTATGACTTGAAATAATGCATAAATGGGTATTTAATGTAAGTAAATATTTGTTTTCTCAATTTAATTTGTTTGTGTTATGTAACTTTATAAAATTACTGCGTTTCTTTACATTAATATATGTAATATCAATACACAGAGAGAGTTATACTTTGAAAATCTTGATTTTTCTCTTATGTTTTAGTTTTTGATTCTTAGCTTTTGGTTTTTAAAGATTTTTTTTGGCATTTTGCATATCATTTATTTTAATTTAATTCTTTTTGGATTTAAACTCTTAGATTTTATTTTCCAGTTTATATTTTGACGTTGTAACCATTTTTTCATTGTATATTTCTTGATGGGTATCAGAAATCAGGTAATCAGAAATTCAACCACAGAAAAAAGAAAGAAGATAAGCTTAGTAAATATATTCAATTGCGTTACACAAAACCAATTTACACTTAACTAATTATCTAAAATATCGTAAAATAATTAAAAATTCTTGACCAAAAAATGTAATATTAATTAATACGAAAAATAACATTTCTAATTTTCTAATCTCACAAATGTGAGTCAACTAACATATACAAATTGCAGAACCATACACTGCTTGTAAATAAAGTTACTTTTTTAGACTAATTAAAAGTTTAATTAGTCATTAATTAACAATGCAAAGATTATTTACAAAGATATTTACTCTTATCTTAATATTTGCAGAAAATCTGCATAAACGACACGAATCTTTTCTCTAAAAGCAGGCCGTTTCAAAAGCGTTTACTCGTATCGAGTTTTAGAGATCGCCTCTTCTTTCCCAAGATTTTCCTATTACCTATGGGTTTGAGGAGGAAAGAAATGCATTTCACTTAACATTACTTTTTTCTTCCCTGACACTGACGACTTACTTCGGAAAAAAAAGGAACACGGGGGATAACATATCCTGATAATACAATCCTGCACTACTTCCATCATTCTGTAGCTTCCGTCACCGAGGGGACTGGATTGATTCCTGAAGTAGAATTACAAGAAAGAAAATAAAGAAGTTAAATAAAAAAAAATAGAAGAAACACAACGTTTGATGCAGAGATGGCCCACAAAACAAACCTCTGGCACCCGTCCCCTTTTGATCAAAGCATCCTCTCTCCAGGTCCGAAGCTTCCTTCCATTCCTCACATTTGACCATTAACCGTCATTGTATATACATAAATATTTTATTTGAAGATGCTTTCCTCATCTAAATTAGTTTTTTCCGTTGGTGGTGAATTCTGATATCTTATTTTGTTCCCTGCGGTCACTTCCCTCTTTTCAAATTCACACTGTTCTGACAATTAAATTACTTTCTGCGGTGCGTAACCTTGCTTTTCGTTCGCGCGCACGATTCCGGTTTCTAATTTTTTTCATTAACACCCTGGAAATCTGTCCTCCCGATGTCTAAAATTCTTTTTCGTCAGTGACAAAGTAACTCTTCTGTTACTCCAATTGTCTTGTCTTTCATTTATATTGACTCATTTATTCCTCATAGAATCATATGTAATGAGATCCACATTAATGATATCGACGTTCTCCCAAAATGTTTTGAATTATTTTATGGTAAACTGCGTGCTTCCATTTTTATCCCCTCCAGACTAATCTCTCCATCTCAATGAAGTCTCTCGCGTCAATGTCCATTTTACAACGTCCACAATTTTTTAGAACTTTGAGTAATTAAAATCGGCTGGAGATACTTTATCGTCAATATCATTTTGATGAATAAAACAATTATTCGCAGAAATATCGGCACATTTAAGTAAACAGTATCTTTGATGATTTGTCACTAGCACTGCTTAATTTTAGAACTACTAGTCTTACAGGTATGTCAAGCACACTTAAATCATCCTCAACATGCTAATTTCCTCCCCCCCCGAATAAGTATTTTGTTTCTATCCAGTCATATTTTTAATTGAGATCGAACGCTAATTTCTGGCCCAAATTTACAACAATGCTTCTCTAACACATGAATTTTAGCATTCACTGTACAGTTATGAATCAACATTATTAAATTAAAATACCCTCGGGGTTTTATTTCCTTACCAATATATCATCCCTAAATTTTGTGCAATCATATTGTAATTTATAAAATCCATTTTTTTTCATATATGATACAGCATAAAAGATTTACTTTACTTCCAGAATTCAGCGTGATATTTATTATTTCATATTGAATCTCAACCATTTCATCCATTTTATTCTAAAAGTTCCTGAATTACAAATTTGAGTACTAATAACACCTTTTTCAGTGCTGTGTTTGAAGCATTTCCAAATGAATCACACTTAAGGAATTTTAGATTATTAATTTAATTAAGACAATTAAAACTTTCGTGTCCATATATATTGAAATCAAAATATTAAATAGCATCTCTTCTAGCTTTTGATTCATCATATGTGGGAATAATTGTTTTGTTGTGAACATAGTTGGGAATACGTTCAATAATATAGTCATTAAGAACTAGACTTTGATTGGACCGTGGCTTGTTATTTCTTTTATGACAAAGAAATACTCTTGAATAGATTCTGTCTCTAATAAATGTTTCTTGGGTAGCATGGGATGTAATCTTGTACCAAATCTGCACCCGAATCCTCCCATTATAGTAATCGTTTTAATTTTCTCAAAAATATATCCCTGAATATTTTTGGATAAACAGTTTAGCTAAGCCAGTCCACTTTTTCCAAACATTAACATCACCAAATCGCTAAGATTTTACAGAGCAACCGTATCCTCAAAATCTTTTACTGTTTATCGATAGAACAAATTTCAGTGCCACCAAAATCTCGAACAACACTTTCTACATCTTTGAAGCTTAGTTTTATTAAAGTTTAAAGTTAATCTCTTTCTCGAAATATTTGCTTTAAGTTCTGAAGAATTAATCCCAAATTCGCGACCTCGTTCTCCTCATTAAAATGTTTCTCTAGCATTTTAAAATAAATCAGATTAAAAATAGTTCTTCTTCATTGATCTTCTTAAGAAAAGTTAAATTCTAAATTTAAAAATTATGAGCTACTATTAATTCATTATTTGAAAATTTTGTAATTACTTAATTCATTAAGAAATTAATTTTTTTAATATATTCATTCTCAGGAGATGAAAAATCGAATCCTTTAAAATCCTTAGTTTTCGACGATTGCTGCACTCCCCTTCTGATTTATTAATTATCTTACGAATAATGCTCACAGATGTTTCGGTTACAGTCCACATTTTATCTTTGTAAATTTTTATTTTTGATAACTTGATAGTAAATCAATCAAAAAGTGCTCACAACTTCAAATTATATTTAATTGCGCTCTAATATTTAGAGTCTTAAAGTCCATAAGCACAATAACTCAACATAAAGCCTTTTTCTCTATTCTAGGGCATTGAAGGAAAACAAAATTCATTCTCACCTACTTTTCTACCGATAAACTTTCCAGCTACAAACCTTTTAAATACAGAAAGCTATTGGAAATATAACTTTAAACCAATATTTTCCGGCTTTACGCTCTAATACAGAGGTTTCCAACCTGGGTTCCCTGGAATTTCGACAGGGGTTTCCAAGATATCTCTAGTTGCTTAACAAAAGCGACAAAATTGTAATCTTTATAACATATTAAATTCTTAAAACCAGTTTACTTGTAAGAATAAATATAAAAAATATTTTACAGATAAAATAAAATCTTAAATTTCGTAAAAGTCAAATGTTATTCAAATACATTTATTGAGATGATTTAGATAACGTATTAGTCTCTAATATTTGCCTCATGTAAAGAATCACACGTTTTTCGTCACTTCTTTCATTATTTTCATGGTATAAAGCAAAACTCATGCCGCTCTTTTAAAAATGAAATTTTCGAAAGATTGCATTTTGAAAGATAATTCAGAAGACTTTCCTAATTTGCAAAATATTTGAGTAGACGGTAATGCTACTCTCAATAAAAATGTAAAATTAGTTTGTTCCAAAATGTATCAGATCTGCAAAAATTATTTCTTGAATATTTACCTGCTCAAAAAGAAAAAAATATTTTGGATTCAAAATCCTTCTCAAGACTGACATCTCCCAACTCCCAATAAAAGATAGAGAACAACAAATTAATATATCGACCGACACTGAATTGTTACTAAGTTTTAGTCAGTTTGATGTTATGTATTTTTGGATTAACATTAGAAGAGAATATATTGAAACTGCCAAAACAATTATGAAACATCATATGTTTCAACCTATGAGTGCGAAAAATAGTGCTCTTTGTACTCTGTGATAAAATAAACACAGAAACAGATTGGATGCTAAAGATGAATTAGATTGCAAATTTCAGCAATTACTCCAGACATAAAATATTGTATATTTTATAATAATTCGAGATAAAAACCAACATTTTTAAAAACAACGTTTTGAAATAGTGGCAAAGTTTATTAAAGAAAATTATTGAAATATTAGTTAAAACTGGTAGCAAATATCTAAATATTGCATCGTTAGGCAAGTAAGAACGGTTCTCAAAATTTCAGAGCTCTAGCTTGATGAGAAGTTGGTTAAATTAATGATAGAAAATTTGATGACACACTGATACACTCACAGACAGACACACACCAAGTGAAATACGTAAAAGCGTTAAAACTAACTAAAATTAATTAATTCATCCGGTAAATTAAATGGTTGGAATGTAGTTTAACCCAACCACCCTTGGCGACAAGAATTATTTGGCGGTATTTTGCCAAATGTGGCTACCCTGGTCCGTTTTATGGACTTCACGTTCAGCCCAAAAAAAATCACCAAATTTGGTGCCAGTTTTTGAAATCCCACCAAGTGGTTGGGTTAAACTGCATTATTAAAGAAAATATTTGTTAAAACTTGTCTCAACTGTCAAAATATGGTATTGTTAGGCGAGTAAGAATGATTCCCAAAGTTTCAAAGCTCTAGCTTGATGGGAAGTTGGTTAAATTAACGATCGAAAATTTGATGACACACACACCAAGTGAAATACATAAAAACGTTTTAATAAAGATAATCACAAGTCATTAAAAACAATTCTTTTTACTAATTTGTTAGTGTTTAAAGTATATTTACTTTAGTTTTTTATTCATAGAAATATTTTAAGCCGAAAAAAAAAAAAAAAAAAAAAAAAAACCATTAGCTGTAATATCATTTATTATTTTACTAAGACGTTTCTATTGTAATAAAATAAATATGCAATAATTATTTTGAAAATTTGAGAAGGATAAATCTTTGATATCCTATGTTTTTTTTTTTTCCTTTTTGATCAAGAGACTCCTTCAAGAAAATTGTAAGCTCAAAGATTTCCTCAATGTTTAAGAAGTTGAATTCCTTTGAACCAATATATTTCGGCACGAACCCCCCGAGCATTAATGGGGACCGTACACCACTATCAAATACACATACATCCTTTAAACTATTATATTTAATTCTTTTAGCATTGGTAGTTGTAATGATAGTTTTGAATTTTGTAACGCTGCTATAAAAAATCTAAATACTTCGAAATTTTGTGCCAACTGTTCTTGAAATTGGATCTTCTCGACCAATGTTTAAATTTGCCGTAATTTGTTTTAGTAGATTGTTCGTGTCATTGCTAGCTGATCCCTCTCTGCCAGGTTACTTATTCTTCTGTCCAAACTTTTGATGCTTAGCGTAATACATTTATGATATATCTTCATTTTAGGCTTAGTTATCTAACCACAATAGAAATTTTAATTGTTTTAAAAGCTGAAACTCCTACAAATAAACTAGTAATCATGTTTTTCTGTACATCACTTAGATCTTGCTCTTCTGTATAATTTTACTCAAATCTGATATCTTTTGAGCAACTTTAACCATTATCCTTCCGATTTGGTATAAATAAGAAAGAGCAACCTTAGATCCCACTAAAAAATTGTGTAAGAAGTTATTTCACTCTTCTGTTTGACGAGGTGTTTTCATAATTTTCAATAATATTTGTAAGTACAGGAAAATGAGTGGGTATACTTGGCTACTGAAGCCTGGTAGAAGCCAAAAGGATCTTTTTCTTTTGTTTTATAATTTTTTTACTTATTTTTTATACCAATCAAGACCATTTTTCATATTGTTAATTACTACTCTCAATGGTGCATTGTAAACTTGGGGTTACCATTCCTATGCATACTTATTACTATGTGTTAACATGATTTCGTATTTTTGAGAAAATAGCGTCAACAAAAGCATGTGGGAATAAAATAAAGTATATATAGTGTTAGGTTCAAAAGTCTGACATTATAATACATTATGATTTTTATAAATATATTTATTAACAAATTCCTTATTCTGGTTTGAAATTTGATTCAAACCACACTCATGAGATTTCAAGATCCAATTGATGGTGTTGATAAAATTAGTGATTTGGTATTAAAATTGCGTGTAATTGTAGATTATTTTAATCAAAATATTTGTTCTTTCTTGTAATCTTAGTAAGTAAGTAATAATTTTTTCTCATGTGGGAAAGCATGATATGCTCGTTGTGCAATAATTCACGAGAAATTAATTAAAATGAAAAACAGTTACAAAATAAAATTTAAAAAGTTCTATGCTAAGTCTTGTAATGAACAGATTTAGCCACCCAAGGTGAGATTTTATTTTGTAATTAATATTAAATTACTCAATTCAAAATGAGAATTAAATTAAACAATGAAAAAAGAGAAATAAACAATAATACACTTTACCGGAATTAAAATTAAAGGAAATGATAAATTATCACAATGAATATGTTAAACTAAATATAATTAAAATTAAAGCAAACGATAAATTATTAAATTGAAAATAATTAAGCTAATTTTAATTAAAATTGAAAAAAGCGATAAAAGAAATTGAAAATTGATCTGGAGCGCTGAAATTGATCCACCTAAAATAATAACCT
This sequence comes from Nephila pilipes, assembly GCA_019974015.1. NCBI lineage: Eukaryota > Metazoa > Arthropoda > Arachnida > Araneae > Nephilidae > Nephila > Nephila pilipes. The sequence goes on along the minus strand of BMAW01059460.1, from coordinate 29,324 downwards.
CTTAGGTGGCTAAAAAATGGCTGCCTTACAGCTGTCTTAAAATTCGGAATAATGTAATTTATTTTCAGTCTTATTATGATTCCAATTTTCATATGGTTTAAGATAATACATAAAATGATAAGTATTTAAAATACTTAATTTTTATATTTGTTTCACTTCAATCCAAAAAAAAAAAAAAAAAAAAAAAAAACTAGGGGAAAATTTGCTGCGACATATTTTTTAAAAGTGAATTTATTTGTGATGAAAGCAAGCATCAGACGTATATTACATATATTTCCTTTCAATTCAATAAAAAATTCAGGAGAAATTTATTATGACGTATTTTTGAAAATTAAGTTAGGGATGAACCTTGTAATCAGTGCTATCTTCAAAGATAAGCGCTGGCTAAGCTATATTCTTCCGCATAAAGTATCGATTGTGTGAATTAATTTAAGTCGGTTATTTTTATGCAGTTGGTGAAATTAAAATATTTCTCTCGAGTATATTGGAGAGAGCTAGAATAAAAATTATTCGAGGAGCTAGAAAACAAAAATTCAAATAAAGTAAATCATTCAATTAAAATATTAACATGCAAATAAAAATTATACTTGCAATCAAATAGATTATTTTCTCAAAACAAATTATCCATATTTATCAATATTCATATAATATTAGAAAATGATATTTACGTTTGATTTGAGATTTAGGTATGTAAAATTGATATATCATATATTGAATTTTACCATATTATTTACTTTTTAGTATTATGTTAGTTCAGGATATTTGTTAAATTCACTTTATAGAATAAAATATTTTCTTAATTATACCTAATATAATATTGTTGATTGCAAAAAACATTACTTTTATATAAAAGATTGTAAAAGAGGTATAAAATATTTTAAGGAAATGTAGTTTATTACGAAGAAATATCAAAAAGAGGGAAGCTTTTAATTGTAATAAATCATGAAATGCTTGTCTCAATTTATTGATTTCGAAACTAAATGTGGTTATTTTTACATTACTAACGGCAAATTATTTTTCTACATCTTTTTTTTTTTAATTTATATAAAACTCAGATTTTCGAAAACTCTATTATTTTTTTTTTACTTATAAATGTCTAATTAGTTATTTACATTTGTGAAACATCAAAACACGAAATGCCGGCTATAAAATTGTAAAAAACAACATTTTGTAAACATTTTAAAACTATGTAATTCACTATTACACTTAAATTATGTGTATGAGTTTCAGTATAGATGTAAAACCAATTTTTTTCTCAAGTGCTTTTTTTTAAAAAATAAAGTTTTTTTACTTATGTGCGTTATTTATAAATAGTCTTTTAAGAAACTGTTTGTTACAGATATTAAAAAATAATCAATTTAGACTTTTGAAAGTTGTGAAGAAGCGTTTTAAAGTAAAGTCAATAATAACTTCCAGAATTTTTCTTTTATTTTCTTTAATAAATACATTTTCCAGAAAAGCAATGAAGAAAGAACAGCTACGAGCATAAACTTTATACTCCTGAGTAAAATCTTGATGAGGTGTTCGATAGCAAAGAAGTTAGGAAATTTATTAAGCAGTTGACAATGATTAAGTGCTTATATATCGTCGGCAATAAACAACTTGACACATGTCAAAATTATCTCCAGCGATATGTTCTCTTAAAGGACTAAAAAGCTAAAAAATGTTTCAAAATATCCACCGTAATTATCTGATATAACAATTTTATCTTTCTTTTTTAAGCGTGTAACATGGAAAATACTTTTTATTTAATTCCTGAAGGCGATGACGTATACATATGAGAAAAAAAAAATATTTGATATTTAGTTTTGTGTTTATTTTTTAAAGAAAATAGTAATTGTTTTTCGTGACGATAAAACTATATTTAGTATTAAATTGAAGTATATATATACATATATAAATATAAACTATATATATACTATATATATATATATATATATATATATATATATATACAAAGAACAAAATTCAAATGTATGTAATACAAAAACGCTTAATTGCAATACTTATCGAAATACATTAATTCTAGTGAGTTATCAGTGTTTAGTATTGTAGCCTCTATTTCTTATTACAGCTTCAAATCGATGTTTCCTTGAGGTGACGGTAGTAGATGCCAGGAAACAATTATAGCCTCAATTAGTTCCCTTTTATTTAATGGAAACTCATTCGGAGAAGAATTTTCAAATGGTCTTACAACTTTTATTTAGGATTGATGTCAGAATTGTTTCCTGTCTAAACAACAATTTAATGATCTGTGTACGAAACCACTGTTTTGATAATTTTACTGTGTGGCAAAAACCAGAATCCTAAGACCAAGTATTTATGGGAAAGAGATACACGATGGAAGATAGCAGTTTTGATTCTACAATTATGTCAATGTATTTTCAGGTATTTTGTTTTTTCGATGATATGAAGACGACCAATACCATCTGCTGACGTACATGACCAAATCATAACACTAAGTGGGGTCTTCACAGTTGCTTGATTGCAGTCAGGATGTATCTTTTCTCCTATTCTACGTCGTACAAATTTTCCCCATTACTATTGAATAATGATATTCTTGTTTCCTCGCTCATATATCTTTTGATCACCGATCATCTGTTCAATTAATGTGTTTCTTTGCATTTTATGGTTCGTTTTGCGTTGCTATTAATTCAGATGAAGCTTTTTTTCGTGGAATTCTACCTCTTAGTCTAACATGTGTTAATGTTCTGTTTTTCCTTGAACTGATAGATTCCAGCATCATTCAGGTAACTTCTGAAGGCTATTGTTGGTATTCTTCTATCTTGAAGACATATTATTTGCATTCTTCTGTACTTAACAGATGCAGTGTTCCTTTTTCTGTCTTTTCTTTCTTTGATTTTTATTGAAATTGTCTCCTGATATAAACAAAACTTACGGATTCCATATGTAGTCTCTGTGCTACCCCCCTGTCACGCAGTGTAATTATAAGAAATACCACTTTCTCGTAACACAATTATCTTATATTTTTTTTCTAGGAGTCCAATATACTCATCTATTGGATTTCATTGATTTGTTACTGAATACTAAGCATTTTTAAAACAATTCCAACATGTAATTTGATAACAAAAGAAACGGTCTTTCCCCCCCCCTTCTACAGAACAAAACACAGTAATGGTACGCTCCAACTGTAAACATGATGTTAGCTTCTGCTGGCAGTTACTAACATTTGATTGGTTCCCAGAAAAAGAACAGTGATTGACCCGGAAAGTTAGATATAACAATCCACTTCATAACTGTGTTTGTTATTTTTAGACTAAAGTACTTTATAACTTTTTTCCCGTAAACATTTGAATTTTGTTTTTTTGTAATGAATTAAGTATTAAATTCTCTTTAAATTGATAAATAAGACGTTACGTTTTATGAAACGTAACATATTCTAAAAGCATACAAAGTTGAAAAGCATAAAAGTTTCAAAAAGTGTCCATAATTTCGGCCACCTCTCTCTCTCTTTATATATATATATACATAACAGATCAATTGAAAAGTTTCCGGCCTACCATAGTAAAACACATTTTTTTGGCAAAATTAGTTTTTTTTATTCAACATAATTCCCTTCAAGGGTGATACACTGATTATAGCGACCCTCCAACTTTTCGATACCATTTTTGTAGTACGATTTGTCCTTTGCTTCAAAATAGGCCTCAGTTTCGGCGGTCACCTCTTCATTCGACGAAAATTTCTTCCCAGCGAGCATTCTTTTGAGATCTGAGAACAGGAAATAGTCGCTGGGGGCCAGATCTGGAGAATACGGTGAATGAGGAAGCGATTCGAAGCCTGATTCATGGATTTTTGCCATCGTTTTCACTGACTTGTGACACGGTGCATTGTCTTGGTGAAGCAGCACTTTCTTTTTCTTCAAATGTGGCCGTTTTTCGGCGATTTCGTCCTTCAAACGGTGCAATAACGCTATGTAACAGTCGCTGTTGATGGTCCTTCCTTTTTCAAGGTAGTCAATGAAAATTATTCCATGCGCATCCCAAAATAAGACGCCATGACTTTGACAGACGACTGTTGCGTTTTCCCACGCTTTGGAGCGAGTTCATCGTGTGCAGTCCACTCGGATGACTGTCGATTGGACTTCGGAGAGAAATGATGGAGCCATGTTTCATCCATTGTTACATATCGACTCAAAAACTCGGGTTTATTACGCTTGATCATCTTCAAATACTGTTCCGATGCATCAACTCGTCGTTGTTTTTGGTCAATAGTGAGCTCCGGCGGCACCCACTTTTCTCAGAGTTTTCTCATACCCAAATATTCGTGAATGATATGATGTACACTTTCAGTTGATATCTTTAGAGTGTCTGCTATTTTATTCAATTTAGAGTGTCTGCTATTTCATTCAATTTAGAGTGTCTGCTATTTCATTCAATTTAGAGTGTCTGCTATTTCATTCATTCAAAATCATTTTGTGGATTTTTTAATATTTTCTTCTGTTACAACCTCTTTTCCCACTGCGTTCACCGTCTTCGGTGCTCATTTCACCACGTCTAAACTTAGCATACCAATCCTTGATGGTTGATTTTCCTGGGGTAATGTCCGGAAACTCGGCATCAAGCCAAGTCTTTGCTTCAACTGTATTTTTTCCCTTCAAAAAGCAATATTTTATCAACTCGCGAAATACCTTTTTATCCATTTTTTTTCACAATAACAAAAGTTGCTTCACTCAGAATGCTATAATTCACAAACTAATGATCCGACAGCTGTCAAATTTATACACGCATCTCTTGATGGTTAGGGCTAACTAAAAAACATATGGATTTAATTGAGTAAGGCCGGGGACGTTTCAATTGACCTGTTATGTATCTTTTATGTAAAATCCATATGTTTCAGATGTCATTGAATAGTAATAATTAGAAAAGAGATGTGATACAGTCACAGGTTTGTAATTATTATTTGGGTATTACAAATTATGAGAAATTCTATTAATTTAGAATGCGAATTGCTTGCACCCGATTTGATAAAATTAAATTTAATAGAAGTCTAAGTCTTTTATCTTGCACGTTTTTGCTCTTCTGTTTATCTTTCTGTTGAAGTTTCAGTCAATATTTCTTTTCTGAAATTCATTAATCGCTTAATACCTTCAATTCGAAATCCACAAATGTCAATACTGGAATGCGTATTAAATTAACAGGTTTATAAATTTTTTCTTAATATTCTATTGCTGTTGCATGTTAACTCGTAGTATACAGTGAGGCGACATTAATATATGTCTTGATCTTTTATCCTTAGTATAATTCTCTTAATGTAATATATTTAATTATATTTTGTTCATCAACATATATTCATGATATTTATTGCCTCATTCCCCATAGATTCACGAAACGTATACATAAAAATGATATGATTGTAATTATTTTTCATTCTATCTAGTTTCTGTTCATATTTATATAATTTTTCTTGTTACTCGTATATTACTTATGTGAAAATTAGACACATTTTTCTCTATTGAAAATGGAAACTTGTAGTATTTAGAAAAACTTTTTTAATACACTTACCACACACACACACACACACACACACACACACATACATATATATATATATATATGAGAGAGAGAAGGCTGTGACTCAAAGTGTATACTTAAGATTATATATTGTTTAAAAAAAATTGAAATTACTTAAAAATTTTAAAACTCTATTAATTATTATATCTTAAGAATAAACGTATTAATTAGAATAGAAGTGCAAAAAAATATACAGATTTAAAAAAAAATTAACAATTTGCGAGAAGCAAATAAACGTATATAACACTGCCTGTAGATTATATAGATATATATACATATATATATATATTATTATTATTATTTTACAATTACTACATTTTTTTTCTTGCTATTTTTTTATAATCATCATGCTATTCTTAGCAAAATGTATCGTAATGGGAGCACATATAAATGATATTATACAAAATTACAAATGACTTTATTTCATCAAATTCTTTTTTTCCATATAAAATGTATTTTAATATTAAATAATATTAATAGATTTAAAATCTGACTATTTATAAGTGTTAATTTGCTCAATTTATTTTTATTTCTGTTTTTTAAATATTATCTTCCAACATTTACATTGTTCTCTGATTTTTTGTAACTCTAAGCTTTAACATTTTTCTTTCCTTTCTAAATATATGAATGATGTGTGATTGAATAAATTTTGTTAATACTGTTAATACAGGAAAATCTTTTTTGTATTATATTAAAATAATACTTTAACTAATGTTCTATTTAACAAATTAATAAGTGTTTCGTTAAATATACATCAACAAAGTAATTTTCCAATGGTTTTATTTTATACTGTGCTTTCTTTAGAATTAATTATATGCTCATTCAATTTCATTAATGGGATAAAAAAAATTCCTTTTACCATACTGAACACCACACATTTGCATAAAGATGGAACGCATTTCATTTCAGAGATTTTCCAATCTAGAAAGGAAATGGTAATAACTCCGGATCAATATCACTTTGAGAGAAATCTGCATTATTAAGATATCGAATATAATAAAAGAAAAAAGTATCAAGTAAATATGCAAGTATATACAAAAGTTTCGAGGGAAATATTTTTCCGATAACTGTGCTTAGGCAGAACTGAATCTGATAAACATGTGTGGGGAGCCTTTTCTTTCGTAAAATTTTATCACGCGAGACAATCTCTCGCGCCCTTTGCATTACATCTTTAAGTCGGGATTCTTTTGTTGACCAGCTGAAGCAAGATGACACAATCTCGTGCGGTATAATGACATAAGTTTAACTTCTAATAAAAGTATTCAACCGTTTGCCTCTGTTTGCTTAAGGCCATGAAAATCGAAAGCTTCACTCTCTCTCTTTCATACTTTAAACACCAGTCTGCTGTTTTTATGAGTATTACTATATACATTTGCTTCAACAATACTTCTGTGCATTTTGCACGTTTAATTTGATGTCAGTGATAAAATGTTCAAACATATCTCCTCGTATAGTTTCCAATAATTTCATTCTATAATAAAATAGCACGTTTCTCAATTTTAAGTATGGTTGTATGACACATATCTTGTTAAGATCAGCGAAAATATTTGAAAACTATATTGAGACTGGCATCAAATTTACAATATGATCATACATTAACGAAAAAATTTTTAAGGCCACAATATTTTTGATGATAATATAACACATTTAGTATAAATGGAGTAAAAGCACAAAATGAAAAATGTATTCCATGCAAAATAGTCTGCTATCGGAGACTTTTTTCAAATTAAAAAGAAATACAAAATAATAAATAATTTCATTCGTCACAATTATAAGACGACAAATGAAAATAAGGAAAGACGACCTGGTTTCTTTGTTGAATCGTTAGGGATCAAAATTAAGTAAGATAATCAAGTTACCAATGAGACAAATAATTTGTGAATAAAAAATACAGGTGTATTTTTCCACTGATTTAAAATTGGTGTTTCATTTGGGGATATGATACTTCTGATCGATATCGTAAGTGGTGGGAACTAAATATCCCCAAACATTGCCCATGAGGTTTAGATCTGGGCTTCTGACTATAGATTACAATGTGGACACTCCATTCACATCAACCACACCTCTGTTGATTTCAAACGATATAAAGATGCATTGTATAAAAAGAATTCTGATTTTGATCGTCGATAAATGGTAAAATAGGCAGCATCTTTTCACAAATAATGGAGCTCAATCAACATTTACGAAAGCAATACGTGTATGTTCTTGACTATCACAACTGAAAGCAGACTATACCATAACAGATTCACCTTCATTCCCTTTTCGAGATAAAAGATGTTGTCATTCATTAAATGATGTTAATAATAATTTATCCCATCATGATTCTAATGAATCCATCATGATTCTCTTATACTATTCAAAATGGATTGCAGTATAAATAAATATTTATTACTATTTTGCCTCAACAATAATTACATTTAGTTAACTTAAGATATATTTAATTTAACAATTAATATCTGTTCAGAATATTATTGTCTTTTTGATGATATATTTTCTTTAATTTTTAATATTTAATTTAATATAATTTTTATGACATAATAGTCAGGTTTATTCAATTTTTTTTGTTTTGAAAATTAGCATCGTTTTCATACCTTTAGAATGTTGTATATTCCATGAAGAATTATTAGTGTTTTATGTAACTTTGTACTTAAATATGGTATAATACTATTAAATGTTTTTAAGTGCTAATGTTTATTCATTAATTTCAGTTGTTTTATTAATTCTTGTAATTATTTACACTGCAGAAGAATTTGTCAGAATTAAAAGTCTTGCCATATTGATTCATTGATCCTCGAATGAAATTTTCAAAATACAGTTTAATAACTTTAAAATTCCTGATGATAGAAAAAATAATTATTGATTAAAATGTATCAGGTTTTTTTCGAAGTAAGTACCTTTTTTAATTATGGGGGTTGTAGCACTACTATTGTCATTCCACACAAATGCATTGAGTATTTGTAACTGTTAGTTTGTCACGTGACGTCAGCACTGAAGCATTCGTCCATATTTAAACTAATTTGTGCACATTTAAAACACAAATACCTCAAACAATTGAAAATGTTACAGATTGTGACGAACACGCTGTGATTCACATTTTCTGCATGCAAAAGACGTGAAGGCTGCCGAAATTCCTCACCAGGTTAATAAAGTGTATGCAGAAATCATTGTGAGTGACGGAACGGTAAAAATCTGATAAAAGCATTTAAGGATGGGATCAAAGGCCTTTAACATCATTCAAAAAACTGAAAACCAAGGAGAAAAAATTTAATTCTTAAAATCAGGAGCTCTGTGTTTTAGGATAGGTATTGGGTTTTGCTTGTGGATTTTTTGCCTCGGGGTGACGTAGTATATTCCGAAATATACTAGGATAGCTTACATAGGTTCAACGATTGTTTGCTGCATTACAATAGCCGTCCACGATTGGCGGCTCCTAAGATCCAAAATTTCCTCGTATCATATGGCTGGGAACAACCTGATTACACTTAGTGTACACGCCACTAGATGGCGCTTTCGTGAGTCGAAAGAGTTTCGTGTTTTTTATTTGTATCGGAGAGAGAGAGAACTAGAACACTGTAATGAGGAATAGGTCGAAACGCCGTTATCCAATAAAGTGTTTGAGAGAAAAGGTGATTATTGCGTTCTATATACTTCATGTCTATTGGCTATACACTTAGAATAGTCTATTTCTGGGACCTAGATACAGCTTTTTGTCCCTTCAATAAAACAGAATTTAAGCGATCAGTGCCTTGACAAGGATGATGATTTTAAAACGACCATTTTGCAGTGGCACGAAATTCAGGCGGTTTATTTCTACCAAGATGGAATCCAGAAACTGGTTATACGTTATATTAAGTGCCTTAATAGTAGCATAATTATCTTGAATGGTAGATTAAGGTAGATTTCTTGGATAAAAATAAAACAAAATAAAACTAACCTTATTTTTTTAATTGGAAAATTACATACTTTAAAAACATGCTGAAATGATTTGCTTCTCTGAGTAAAATGCTGTACTCTCAGTCTCATGAAAAGTTTGGCCTTTTTAAATAAATTAACATTTCAATAATAATAATTATAAATATGCAAAAAATAGTTTGTATTATTTCTAAAACAGTATATATTCAATTATAATTTTATTTTCTTACAATTCAAACATTACAATTCATAAAATGTCATGACTATGTTCGGCATCATTAGTATATCCATATAAAGATCATAAAATAAATTAAATTAATATGAAAACCCTGAGATTCGGTGCGATGTTTCGAACAGTATACTCTCAGATATTTTAAGACAGTTTTTATTGAATTCTACATAGTAGAATCCAATAAATGACGGAAACACATAAAATGAATTATTTATCATTTTAGCAGTAAAGATATAGGATCAAATCCTAACTTAAATCATAGAGAAATAAAAGCAAAAAAAAATGATTAACGACTATTATCGAGAATGAATAAATGCTATTGCATTTGAAATGATGCGATAAAAAGAATAAAAACATGTATGAAAAGTAATGTGCTGCTTCGTAAAATAAATGTGATGCTAAAAAGAAAAGCCATTTACTTTTATTAGTTTTCATACAGGTAAGGCCGGTAGAGAAACCATCATTGCCTGTAACAATGAAAATAGTGTATGAATAAAAATTTTATTACTTGTTTTTAACGGAGCATTCGTCTCTACTCGTTAAGCATGTTTCATTCCTTCTGGAATAAAGTGAAACGAGATTTGTAATAATAATTGTATAATGTAATTACTACATGAATATAAATTTATCGAAATATTTTTATGGACTTGTTCCTGATATTCGAAAAAAAGAAAGATTATATTACTCCAGAGAATATTACATATGCACACATTAAGTTGATATAGATTAAAAAAAAGATAACCCTTTACCTTTAAAAATTCGAAAATTTATCATTGAATAACGATAGAACTTTACAATATATATATATATATATATATATATATATGCGTGTGTGTGTGTATATTCAGGCAATTGGTCCTGATTTCTTTTTAATGGATGACAACGAGAAGTCACATGGAGCTCATCAAGTTGACGAATTTCTGGACAGTGAGTATAGTCTCTTCCGAGAACCATCCAAGTCCTAAAAACAATGTTGCTGAACAAGTGGGACCAGTTGCCACAGTAACTCATAAACTTCCTTATTCCCAGCATAAAATCACATTGTGAGGCCTATAACATATATCTGTAAGAGGAGATCATACCCCCTACTAACCCATTTTCTTGTTCTGTTCTGCAACTGCTGTTTCAAACCTTGCTACTCCGATTAGTGTTACCCAAGATCATACATGCATATTATAACTGTTGAATGATTATTTTTTGTATTATATCAACCCTATGTATACACCAAATTTCATTAAAATCTGTCTAGAAGTTTTAGAGATAATCGACGAATCCAGAAAATTCTCTTAATTTTCAACACCAAAACAAAATACAATAGGTACAAATCACAACATGTAACAATTTAAGAATATCGAACACTGAATTCAATATTATTAATATAAAAACTAAATATTTTAGGAAATATATAAGAAAATAACTTAATATTTATACAAATCATATAAAAGATTTGCTGTTAATTAAACAATCGAACATTTAAAACCAAACAATGAATACTATCTATTGTAGAACCAACAACAACACCAAAAAAATCCTAAACATTAAAGAAAAGTTAAGAATTTAGAATAATGGAAATAACGTAATTATTACTGTTCCTTACTTTCGAATGGAACAATGTGTGTTTAAACCAGTAATTACTGATCGGATTATCACGTTTTATTGAATTATATTACGAAAATTTGAAGAGAACATGATTTTATCGATATCTCTCTCTGAATCATTTTACATGTGTATTACAAAAAAATGTGCATCTATATTTTCCCTCTCTGAGAGAACCCTTACGGCATCACGAAATAATACACATATATGCTATTTTTGTTACTATTCCAAACCGATATAGATTTCAATAGAACTTTAATAAACGTGGAATGTTTTTTAAGTAGCATACGTACTCTTTTTATAAAATTTAGTATAAGATTTAGAGGTTTATATAGGTACTCATTTAATTATTATTATTTTTTTTATATAGTAAGAGAAAATAATTTATTATTATTTAAATGAATTTCACTCTATAATTATTTTCGTACTAACATTATTTGTGCAGCATTTTTTCTCTATTTATGTAGTAAACTTTTACAACTAAATTAACAAATGCATTATTTATATATTCTATAAGAGAACCAATTCTAACAATAAAGAAAATAGTAGACCTTAAATATACTAGACAAGAAAAGATAAGAGAAAACTATTTATGTTATGTTCTTTCTCACTTTATCACAAGAATAAACACATCAGCTACAACAATCGAGACTTTCTTCGTTCGATGGCTGAGCGAAAGGAAAATGTTTTTCCATTTTCTTCGAGAAGATGTTTCTGGGTCAATGGTTAGGAGGTTATTAAAATGAAAGCCATCTCCCTCTTATTATTTTTTTATTGAAATTCTCATTTTGTTTACTGCGACATTTTCTGGCAAAACGTTCTCTGAATGGATATAACCAAACAAACTTGATGTTCCTACGTTGTAAGAACTTCTATTAGAAGAGCGTCCATAAACTACAGTTATATCTAAAATATATATACGCCTTTTTAAATGAATATTTGCCTTTCATCCTTTGAACTTATTATTAGAGTTGAAATTTTATTTTCAAATGATTGAAATTGATACATCAAAAAAAATTACATAACATAAACTTCAATCACTAAGCATTATAATTTAAGCGTTAAATCATTCTTGATTTCTTTTTACAAATTTGGCTGATAAATGTTTCACAAATATATAGATTTCAAATAAGCTTTGAAAAATTAAAACAACATAATAGGAAAAAAAAACACCAGTAGTTTTTTTTAGTTTATATCGTTGACTTGCAACTCTACTTATTTAAATTTCATTAAATTATTTTTGAAACGTGAATAACGTATCTTCCCTACTTTGATTAGAAAAGTAAATTCAATACATAAAAGTTCAAATTAGTAATGTCGTTTGAAATACTAGTCAATGTATTTCAGTTTATAGCATTAGCTCTAAATATAGCGGTTTTGTGACATTGAGTTATCAAAATTATTCAAAGAAACTTAAATTTTTTTTACTTGTGATTAACCTTTAAATTCTTTAAAAGAGATTAAATAAATATTCGATCAAAATCCTATTTTAAAAATGGCGGTATTTCTACTACATACTTTATTACTAATTTATACAACGTACAAAAGTTTTTGAAGTGTTTTAATGTTTTGCTGGAAACACACACACACACATATATATATATATACTCATGGACAAAAAAATTAGCGCACCAAGAAATAATTGTGGGGTCGTAACGAAACTTGGCATGAAGGTACATGTTGCGGAGATATGCAAATGATTAGAGATGCAGCGTGATTGCGCATTACGTATAGCCGGTAGAGGGCGTTTAACGTCGTTCTCCTTGGAGTATAAAACAGGTAAGCAAAGCTTATTTGAGTGTGCTGAATCGTTTACAAAGGAAGAGCTGAGGTAGACATGCAATTACGCCGTTCTAGAAGACAATATGAGCAGCTGTTGCAGTTTGAGAAAGGGATAATCATCGTCATGATGGAAGCTGGTGGTCAGTTAGGCGAGTAGATCGTCAATTAGGCCGCTCTGATTGTGTTGTGAGGAGGTTTTAGGACCAGTGGATCCAAGAGATGTCATTTACACGAAGACCAGGCTCAGGAATCCCTCGACAGACCAGTCGTTGAGAAGACTGCCACATCGTCAGAAATGCACGCGTATAGCCAAATGCTTCATCGGCCACCATACAGGCACAGGTAGCACCTTCACTAGGTCCCCCGGTGTCTTCCCGAACTATACGAAGGCGCCTGGCTGAAGGACATTTGGGGTGGCGGCGTCCATTACGTGTGCTACCCTTGACGCCTACCCATCGAAGCCTCTGTTTGGAGTGGTGCCACGCACTAGGAAATTGGACTGCAGCGGAATGGAACCAGGTCGTCTTTAGCGAAGAATCCAGATTCAAACTCAGCAGTGATGACAATCGTGTTCGTGTGTGGATACCCCGTGGTGAACTCCTCAATCCTGCCTTTGCTTTTCAGAGACACACAGCTCCCACAGCTGGTGTGATGGTATGGGGGTGCAATTGCCTACAATACACGGTCACCTCTAGCATTGATCTGAGTCACCATGACAGCCCAGAGGTATGTCCATGACATCTTGCATGTATTGAGACCGTTATTGAGTCAAATGTTAATATTGGAAACATAACTGCCATATTATGCAATTATTTCCTTCATTATAATAAATATGATGTAAATACTGATTCTAGATGCAAAATTGTATGATTATTTGTTTTGGAGTATTTTGGATAAGTTTTATGCTTCTAAAAACTGCAAAAGGAGCACATATGTGCAAGTTAGGAGGCGAATAGACCTTGCGTGAGAATTACAGATTTTTTAGAATATGTTGGATTCCAACAAAAATATCACAAGCTTCGTGGGTTGAACATTTTTATTCGTTGCTGAGTAACGAAATAACATCGAGTAAAGAGTAATAAAACTATGTCCCATTGGATCTGAAAGCTGATGTAGTTTTCAATGTGTCTAAGCAAAAGACGAAACATATGATCACACCAAGCATACGCATGTTTTTCTCTTCCAATGGTGAAAAGTATCAATCCTGTGCATAGAGATTTTTAAAATCGAGAGCTCCTTAAGAAATACCTTTATTGGAAAACGTAGAATCCTAATGAATCTATGAACAGTGTCATCTAGATTCGTGTACAAAAAACTGTATTTGTAACCACCGAAACCTTAAAATTGGTGTTTTTAACGCTGTATCTTGCTTTAATGTAGGAAATATAAAAAGTGCCATACTTTATACAGGATTGAAATTCGTCCAGTTCATCACCATGGAAAATGTATGGAGAAGTTAGATATAGAATGCATAATCGACAGAGAACGGAAACTATCCAAATACTTAAAAAAAATTACAAAAATATTTAGAAAAAGATTAAAAAAAAAAGGAAACGAAAATTTTTATGAGATAGAAGAAGGTAATGATCCTTCATACAAAGCAGGATTTTATGAAATTTAACTAAATCAACAGTAAAAATATCAATGAAATCTTTAAATGCAATATCCTCAAAACATGGATTTTTTGGGTTCATGTTCCGTTTTTTCATTATCTATAAGCCTTTAGAATTCAGTTTTTAAATGAGATATTTATTATACTATATTACATATTTTAACTTGGTGGTTTGATTATTTTTATAGAATTATTTATTTTATGCCACGAAATTAAGTCAAAAATGCTAATTTAAGAGTGGTTATGAATATGTAATTAATAACATTTTTTTCTATTTTACATAGAAAGAAAATGTCGTATAAGTTATGAAAAATGTGATATTCTAACTTCCATAAAAGTTTCATAATCCTATCTTGCACCATTTCTGAGAAAAAGTTATATAAATGTAATGCGTTTAACGTGGGAGAAATAAGGGTTTCCCATTCCCCTTAATTGATATTTTGTTAAACCTAAATTTGAATTTTCCAGTTCTAAACTTTACATTATCAGAAAATTTTTATGGTAATAAGTGTGTATTCCTTAATAACGTTATGAAAATTGAATTAAAAGGGAAGTATTTCATTTATTAAGTATTGTAATGTAATGGTTCTGATGCTGCGAAAATTATTATGAGGGTCGTTCAATAAGACCTTAGAATTCCAAGAGATGGTGCTCGTAGCATCAAAAATGATATTTCTTTTATTAAGCATCATGACTCATTAGACAGCTTTCGAAGTCTCAGTTGCTCTTATTCGTGACCATGACGCCTTCAGCGCCTCAAAAACTTTTCGTCATAATTTTTCTAGTGGATGAGAAAATTTTTGTCTATTTTGAGAAAGTTTCCCCAGATTCGACCCAACGTTTTGATTGTTGTTTGATTTCCAGAGCAAAATCATGAATATAGATCTCACGGACGGTGACAACTCGACACAACAGCAATCAAATTTTGATTTGGCAGAAAATGGCTTCCAAACCTATCTTATGAATCAATGTAAAATTGTTTCGGATCCGTTGAACACATGGCAGCACCCAATAGTAAAAACAATGATCAATTAATAATGGCATCTGTCTTCAAATACCAGCACTTTTTGAGCCACCCTTGTAGTTAGAAGTAAAGGTAATTTACCAAATAAAAACGGTTTAGTATAAATATAATATAATCATTGTAATTTTACAGTATAAAAAGCGAAAAATTAGAAGTGGAAATCACAATTAATTTAATTAATATGTGATTAATTCTTTTTTTCTGCATTACATCATCAAGGTTTGTTATAAATCATAAAAAATTATAATTTCATTTTTTTATTTGTTATTTTAAGTTTATTTAGAATTAAAATATAAATAGTAAGCACTGTGCATTTATTTAAACAATAAAAGTAAATAAACATAAATATAAAATGAAAAATTCCGATTTCAAAATTAAAGAAAACGATTAATTATTAAATTGAAAATATTTAAGGCGAATGTAATAAAAATTAAAGCAAACGATAAATTATTAAATTGAATATATTTAAGGTAAATGTAATTAAAATTGAAATATACGATAAAAAATTGAAAAGTGATCTAGTAAGCGAAAAGTGATCCAATGAAAACAATAGCCCCTAGGTGGCTTATAAAAAGACAGTAATTAGTTATTTACCATAGAAATTGATAGTAACGTTTAAATATTTTAATAAAAGGAAATCAAATATCTATTAATTTGCTCAACAAATAAATACAATTATCTTTTTTAATAAAAAAAACACTCTTTTATATTTATAATTATTTTTAAAGCAAAGTTTAATGAAATTATATAAACATATATTTCATTACATACTTTTGAAAAAATTGTTGCTGAATATCTTTTCCTATGTTTAGAGGTTAGATGTTCCTATAATGTATAATTTTTCATCAACAACTTTTGAAGTACTTTCATATTATAAATGCTTAGTTTTTCGTTTCATGTTTTAAATACTGTCATAAACGTTTTTTAAGAGAACAAAATTAGTACTTTAGAGATTACTTTTAATTTAAGCATACCTTTTCAGAGAATTTATGTTATGTTTTGTAATTAAATTAGGGCAACACATTAGTCAGATATTTTGAATAAAATACTGTAAGACTTCGATAATTTGAATTAATATTGGACATAAATGGGTGCTGGGTATCAAACATATTCGAGTTAACCAGAGAAAGGGAGAAATGAAATAAAAAAAAAACATATTTAGAAAAGAATATCTTCATATTTAACAAATTAAGCATGAATCGTATTTAGAAAAGATAGAGAAATCTGCTTTATGAACGATAAAAGTTTTCTTAAAGTCATTTTGTGGCATTTTCCAATTAGAAAAAGTAGCATCGTTTGTTTTTGTCTTTAAAAAAGTATTGTTCACTTTACACAGAATATTTGTAAAGTCCACCTCTCTTTACTTTCATTTCATACATTAAAAGCTGTTAGAAGATTTCAATAAAGGAAACAGGTTTTCAAAACACGTGGATAAAACAAATAAATATCATTATGGAAAGTTACAGACCTCATTCCAAATTTATAAACAAAAATAGTTCTTCTAATATACAGATAACGTTTATCCTAAGAACCGAGTTGTAGAGGTTCGACTTGACGGGGTTCTACTGTACTTAAAAATTATTAAGAATAATAATAAAAATTATTGTAACTAATTTTTCGCATGTATAGGAAGTATCTGCAATTTATGGAATTTTAAATTGTTGTATCTAATTCGTTAATAAACTTTTTGTAGATGATCCCATTGAAAATAAGAAATAAAAAAAATGCAAATATTCAATAAGGTTGTTTATAGAGAAGAGTAAATATTAATTAACAATAATTATTCACTAATTGTGTTTGTTTCATAAATTAAACAAATATAAATACTTATTCACAAACAAATATAATTTAAGTTAATTATAACTGAATTAAATGCTCTTCATAATTTAGAAATTTATAACAGAAATATTTTTACTTTTATTGGTTTTCTAATTGGAAGAATTTGCACCATACTCTTCTATAAAAATTAAGCCATAACTTCCAAAAGAAAAGAAAATAAAAGCTGATCTTATTCTTTGGCCATATTTCAGAACCTAACTCATCATATGAAAGGTAACAGGTGTCATATTCCTAATCTAATTCCATGCACCCATCTGAACTTTTCCTATTTCCGCCGACGAACCAGAGTCACAAAAACCAAGAATGAGTCGTCGACCTGTCTAAAAAAATACAGATGTCGCTACAAAGCACTAAGAAAAAAAAAGCATCCCTTCTGCCAAAAAACAAGTCATATATAACTCATCACAACAAGAGATTTCTGGTTCAAAGCACAGCATCAAGAATAACCTTCTCTGATTGCCTTTTGCAGTCAGAACACTTCAAGATTTCATTCCTTTGTTTTGTATGATGTCCTTTTATTTTTCCTATTGGTCTAAATGGATCAATGGTTATTGAGTTAATTTCCTTTGTTACGTACAATAAAAATGATTAGAACTAAACGGATAGATCTGAAGAGAATCAGCTCTCTTTGATGTCAATTGGAAGATTCAGTCAATATTCCTAATTTTTCCTATTTAGGTACTTTATAACATGGCTTATTGCAAACGAGTCGTAAAAATCTAGTGAAATAAATTGAAACAGAATTTGGCTTTATTTTGAAGTAATTTTAGATAGCTTTCGCTTCCTTTTTTTCATGTAATTTTCAATGAAAATAAGTTATGGTAACATTTTGCAGTTCACAGATCTTGGTTCAGCAATGATTTAATCGAACTATATAGAATTAATATTTTTAATTCCTTATTTGTAGAGAAAATATTTTATAAAAATTGTACGATATATGAATGATTTTTCATTGTAAATTAAATCTATATGTATCGTCTGCATAATTCGTCCTTCACTATTTTTACATTGTGCCCATCCTTTTTCTAATTACTGGAGCCAAAGTGTAACTACATGGAGGAAATTATGTTGGTTGCTGTTAACACCAAGCTTTGTTAGAATCTTTCCCTTCGTCGTCAACGTGAAATCAATTAAGCACAAGGCGACGTTCGGGGGAAATGATACATCACTGTTTCAACCTAATCTGCATTTCAGTTGTCAATTCTTTCATTTATTAGCTCTGCAATGACACCTGGGGGGGAGGGGGAATTATGAAGTACTTAGACAACAAGAGCAGTTTTCAAGTATTATAAGAACTACGAAAATATGAATACAAAGAAAAAAGTGATGATTATAGAAAACTGATCTAATTATTCCAGAAAAAAGTTCTCTCTGGGAATCAATCAAAAATCTCACTGGATGCATCTAATAGATGCTAAGTGTCTTAAGTTAAAGTAAGGTCTTAAAATCTTTTCAGTCATATATTTATTTTTCAAAGAACGGGGCAAACCATACATAGATATAAAACACTTATTTCCTGCCGATGTTTCAAGTATTTCTGATTACATAATTGTGCTCATAGGCTGACATCACATACGTCATTGCTTAGTTGTTAATTGTATTTTGCTTCAATTAACACCTACCAAGTCTCGTATGTAAAAACTATCCATCGTATATATTTATTGACTGACTTCTGAATTTTAATAACCTAAAAACCCTTATCAGATTCATTTTTCGTATTATCTTACAAGAAAAGAAAAAATAATAATAATTCGGATTTATTTTTAATGAAATTTTGGAATAAAAATATTATACATTCAAAATAGTTTATATAAATGAAAATCATTACATTACGTACTTTTAACAAAATGTGTTCTTTGCAAATATAGTCAAAATTATACTAAATCCATAAGCGGTTTCAAAATGCTTTTTATTATATTTAACGAAATTAGATTTGGAATAGAAACAATCTTATAATTTAATGTTTTTTTTATAAATTTATACGTTTTATAATTTGTTTTATGAAAAATATCTAATATCTAAATACAAAATTTTCTTACAATAATTCGTATTTAAATAATAATAATAATAAAACATATACTTATATTTGCACCATTTTTGAAAAAATACAGATATTTGAAGCATTTTACAATTCTTTTTGTTAAACCGGCAAGTATAGACAATCAGAAAATATTATAATATACGATTCTGTACCTTTCAACAAAGAAGTATGAAATTAAATTGTAGCTAATTAAAATGTGAAATCCTAAATTTGTTTAATCATATAGTTTCTACACACACACACACACATATATATAGTAAGTCTTTATTCAGCAAATGAATTGCCATTTCTACCAATCTGATTAGAGGAGTCTTGCTTCTACTACCATTTTTGTGTATTTTTATATGCTAATTAAAATTCTGATTTTAACAAGGGGACATACTCCCAGTCTTAAAACGTACGAAAGAGAATCTCGATAGTTACAGGAGTTACATAATTTTATCAATGCAGATGACTGCGAAAAAATACTGTAACAATTATATTGTATTAATAGAAGTGTGCTTTTACTTTCTTCCAGAGTTTTCTTGTTAATATAATTTTTGTATTTTAATATTTCTTGAAATAATTGAAACCTACTGTTTATTTGTATTACTGATTATTTTAAGGAAAGCATATGTATGAAAGGAAGCATTTATAATTCTTTTTCTTTTCTTTTGATATAATATTTCGTTAATTTAACAGTAGTCAAAGATTTTGCATGTTATAAAATTAAAAGAACATTCATATTTTTTATTTAATTTTTATATCCGCTTCTGATTTTAAAACTTATAATTGTTTCAAACTATTTGAGAAAAACATTTTAAAAGACTTTATTATTTTTTATCTTTCAGTTAGAATATGTATTATTCAAAATATGCATATTTTACTTTTTTTCAAAAAGGTTTACTTAAATATAATTTTAGTATGTGTTTAACTAACTCCAAATACAAATATTTAAATTTATAGAAACCTTAATTTATCAAAATCGGAATATTCGGGATTCACGAGTATTTGATAAAGAAGGAAGATTCTAGTTATTTTTTCGATAAAAATTCGGAAGTCTTAGATGAAACATATTCTTTGGAATTGTTTTCATTAACTTTTGTATTTCAGAAGAATTTGGATTTCAATTTCATCGTTAGAAAAGGTAAAATTCATTGAAAATTTATTATTTGGGAATAATGAAGTAAAAATTAAATGTCATATACGAACTAATTTAAATTTCGCAGCATTATTTTCGTTGTTAAGGCTTAGGGTATTTCCTGTAAACTAAATACATCGCTCAAGCATTTTGAAGGTACTGGAGGTTTTTTCCCCACTGTACGTACAATACTTTTACGTTATTATTGATAATCTATGATTTAAAAAATATATATATAATGCGTGATAAAGTTTGTATTAAAATTAATAAACGGCTAACAAAATATAAGAGGGCTTATAGATTGAATTATTATTTTGAAAACGTATCTTATCAAATACCACTGGAAAAGTGTATTGTATTCTTCCATTCTTCTTATCAGGTCACATTACGATTGAGAAATCATTTCTTTAAAGAGTAGCATGAAAACACTGTTATATTACTATTAGATCCATGATGAGTTATTTTATTGTGTTTTGAATGTTCTCATGAGTTTTAAAGAATGAACGATATTCACTGGAATGTCATGAAGTTCAAGTATCTGTTTTCTGAAGGTTGTCTTAAGTTCTTCCTTTATTTTAGGAAGAAAAATCACTGAATAAGGTATTATGCCTTAATCTCTCTTAGCATAATGTCTATCTAATTTTACAATTGATTTATATAAAATTCTTCAAAACAGTTTTCGTTAGCTCTTAGAAACAAAACCAAATCAAACAATAGCTAGCATAAAAGCCAGAGAACGGCTAATGTCATATTGATTGGGGTTCTTTAAATTTATCACATTTCATGAAAATAAAGCTTTATTTTATTCAAGATTTTCTCACACAGTATACAAATTTTATATATTTTCCTCTTTAAATTTCTATTTGATCTTTGACAGTTTCTGAGGTTTTACATTCAACACTATGCATACTGCAAGATATGGTTGCAATTTTTATTGATTATTCATTACACGCACACACAAATAATTAGAAAAGATTTTATTGAATTTCATATATTTTATTTTTTTTTATTTTTCTCTTTAAAAATATGGTATCAAAGATTTTACAAAGAGTTTCTTTTACTCTTAGTAAAAAAATATAAACAATTTTAAAATGAATTTTAGTTTAAGTTTGGTTTTGAAAATGCATATTTTTGAAAAGCATATTTGCATTTATTTCTTAAACTTTTTCTCACATATCATTTATATTAAATAAAATATTAACTTCGTGAAAGAATTTTTAATTGGAGTAGAAACGAAAATTTATGTGATGCAGAGACAAGTAGGTTACGAAAACAATATTGAAAACATAAAATTAAAATATATAAATCACTGTTCACTGAAGACTAAAACGCATAATACAAAGAAACGTTATTATACATATAACTCATACGACAAGATACCACTTTATATATTTGATCATAAAAACATTACTTACATTTTAGCTTCCTGAATTTATGCTTTTCTTGAAATTTTGAATAAAATCATTTCCAATTAATTTTAGATTAATTAATAGATCACGTTTTCAAGGTATCAGTTAATACACTAATATCAGGATTGTTCAGGTATAATTATTTTGATTAATGAATATTTTAATTGCTTAAAAGAGTAGATTGTAGATAACGACGATAACTATTTGAGAGGAAATATTACTGAAAGTAATTTATTATACTCATTAGTGCTTGAATAACAGAAATAAATAATTAAATTAAATGTTTTATATATATATTTTTAAAAAACATATATAGAATCCAAAAAGCGTTTTTGGCAGAGACATTACTCTCTAAGAATATTCGATCCAGTAACTAAAGTTGTCCTAAATAAAAGCCAGCAAAGCAAACAGATAAGAAAAAACAAAACTTCGAATATATCTTCGGTCTAAGCGCTGGTGTCAGATCAGCCATTTGTTCCATTTAATTAACAGCCGTAATCATCATACCATTCTGCATATTTGTCTGACCTCTTTACCGACGTTGTTTGACGAGTTGGTAATTACGAAGATCAGAATTACCCTTTTGTATGATAATCTAGAGTTTTAGAACAACACACTTCCCCAATGTTATAAATATATTTCTATAACGTTCCATCGTTAAGTAGTAAAATGTTTTCTTGGCTACCACGAATTAATGGAACGTGTGGCTGTTTGCTCTTCGCTTCAGTTGTTTCAGCACTAATTTAAATATAGGAGCTTGTTTAAGAGGTGGTTATATATACCACGTGATGATTAGATTCTAGTAAGGTACAGAAGCCATAAGTATCTAACAAGTTCGTTAAGATTATGTAAATAATTGATTTTCATTTTGATGAGGTCGGTAAAATTAGTTTGAGAATTGTTTATAAACGTAGTAATTGTTGGAGGAGATGATACATAAATTTTGCAATCATAAAAAAACCCCATTTCTTTAGAAGTTATTGAAATAATCATCTAAGGGTGTATTGCAGATTTGATAATACTAAACGGAATTATAATAAGAGAACAATATGGTCTATCCGATGGTTAAGCTAATAATTGGGGTTCGGCGTAATTATTAGCCCCAGAAGGGTCTATATTTGGTGATTAGGTACGCCCATATCCCTTTTCAGTTTTTTTTTTGTCGTTTTCTTCAATTTAATTATATCTATATTAAATATATTCAATTTAATAAATTATCATTTTCTTTAATTTTAATTACATGTAGCTGATACAATATTCAATTTTATATGTATCATTTGCTTCAATTTTAATTTCATTTGGCTGATATAATATTCAATTTAATAATTTATCGCTTACTTTAATTTTGTAATCGGAAAAGTTTTCTATTGTCCTTTTCTCCATATTTCATCATTTACTTTAATTCTTATAATTAATTGTGTATTTTAATAAAAATCATAAAAAAGCGCAAGTTGGGTGTCTAAATCTGTTCTCTGCAAAACTTTGTTTAGAGCTTTTATTGCAGTTTTTAATTTTTTTTTCATTCATATAAAATGTATATTTTATAATATTTAGGGTATTACAAAAAAAAAAAGCTTTTGGTTTCGCTATATTCATAAAAATCATTTATAAAAGCATATAAAATTATAAGCAGTTACTTGTAATTATGATCAAATATAAGAGGACTATGGCTCCTTAATATATATATATATATATATATTCTTCGGTGAACTGAGAAAGAAACAGATTATATAAGCATACATAAAATAGATGCAAGTAGGTTTTTAACATAATATAAATTTACATATCAATTCGAAGCAATTCTTTGCAATTTTTATATTGGACCTTTTTGTAATTTTTATGGTTTCATGCAGATAATTATTCTAAGAGTGCGATAAAATAAAAATCATTGAATCAGAAATATGTTCAAGCCATCAACATTTCATTTAAAATAAACATAGAACTCCATTTTCACTAACAATGAAACTTGAAAACTGTTACTTTCTATTAATGATATTTTCTACAAAAAATAATTACAAACGAACAAAAAGGACAATGAAACCGTAACTGAACAATTCGAGAAATTACTTTCCACTTGAGTCAGCAGATATTTTATATCATTTATATTGCTTTGAGATTAAAGATGAAATGTCATTGGTAATTTACCTCTGATAAAAAAGATTGTAACTTACAAATCTCAAAGTTAGAATTTTATTAACAAAAAAGTTTTATGTGCATACACATATAATTTAATGTTGTTTATGGAAGTAAATGTACCGAAAAGGAAGTGATATAAGATGTTGTTAAGTACCATTTTATATTATTTTAAGAGATTTTTACCAATATAGTTTTTCATATGTAATTTTTGTGTTTCCCTTATAAAATTTTTAAGCATATTGTAAAATTTTCTTTTTTCCTTGAAAATTGGAATTCCTTTCAACGTTTTCTAATTTCATTAGAGAGTGCGGTTAGGGTTTTTCAAGAAGTAATTTGTGTGTTTTAATTTATTTTAACTCTCAGATCAGTTGAAAGTGTTTTGAATTTTTTTTGTGTATTCAACTAATAAAATGTTAAGCCTTTTTTATATTAGTGGAACTATTATAAGCAATTACTTTGATTAAAAGGAAAATTCAAGTTTTTTCCCCGTTTTGTGACTTAAATGTATTTAATATTTGTAGAAGAAATTTTGAAAACATAATTATATGAATTTTGAAACTAATTGTATCTTTTATGTTTTATTGTATTTAATTGTATCTTCAATGTTTTATTATAACTAATTGCATCTTCAATATTTAAGAACTGCGTTTAGAAATTTCATAAATTAACTTCGAACTTTTAAACGCTGTAAATACTGTAAATTATTAGAAACATTATACAGATAGGGCTGCTATAAACTATAAATTATCAAGCATTAAAGCTAAAATTAAAAGAACAATAACGAATGACAATATTTTCCAGCTAATATGAACTTTAAGAAAAATATAAAAGTTGTATGTAAAGTTTTACAAAGAACAGATTTAGCCTCTCAATGTCCGCTATTTTTATAATTCGTATTAAATTATTCAATTAAAAATAAGAATTAAGGTAAATGATGATATATTGAGAAATGGTCAATAGTAAACCTTTTCGATATTAAAATTAAAGGAAACGATAGATTATTAAGGTATCCGTCTACCCGCCATTTTGATTTCGTGGTCGTAATGTTAGTCCTATTGAATTTCGATTTTAATTCTCACTTGTTTACTATATGATCTATTTGTACGCAATAAAGTGCATCACCAGCAAAAAATAAAGAATGCTTCTGCAGAATTACTTTTTTCCTCTGATTCTTAAAAATATTCCTCCCTCCCCTATTTTAACAATTCCTTTTCAAGTTTTCCGGGATTTAAGAAATATTCTTAAATATTTTTAAAAATCGGAAGAAATATGTACTTCCTCATAAGCATTCATTTTTTTGCTCTTTCGATGCCCTTTATTGTATTCAAATAGATCAAATGGTAAAGATGTGAGCATTAAAGTCGAAATTCCAAAGGATTAACATTACGTTCACGAAATTAAAATGGCGGGTAGACAGGAGCCTTAAATTAAATATATTTAAGTGAAATGTAATTAAATTTAAAGCAAGTGCTAAGTTATTAAGTGGAATATTATATCAGCTAAATGTAACTAAAATTAAAGCAAATAAAAAAAAATCATTGAATTGAATATATTTAAGCTAAATGTAAAATTGAAGCAAATGATAAAAAACTGAATATTGATCTGGTATGCCAAAAGTAATCCAACTAAAACAATAGCCCCTTGGGTGGCTAATAATGATAAGAAAATAAATCAGGCTTCATAAATTACATCTCCTTTTTTGGAATATAAATTTTTTTTTGAATTCATGGCACACTCATAATAGATTAGCAAACGCATTAACCGTATATAACCACAAAGATAAGAAATTATGAATACGAGAGGGAGAAAAAAATCAATAAGTTTCAATCAGCATGGCAATAAACAAAAGAAAAAACAGTCTGCTGATATACTTAATTAGAAGCTAAAAGCATTCCATTATGTCTTACGAACCTGTGCCGTCTTGCTTCCGCTAATCAACAGACTAAAGAATGTAATGCAAACAGCACGAGAGAATATCACGCGTGATAAACTTTTATGAAAGAAATACCTCCACATAGTTGTATATAAGATTCCGAACTTCTTAAGTAGAGCTATCGGAAAATATTTCCAACCAAACTTTTGTATATGATTGCATATTTGTATGGGATATTTCTTTTATTATATTCGATAACTTTATGCAGATTTCGCTGAGAGTGATATCGATCTATCATTATTACCATTCCTCTCTAAGATTGGATTAGCCCTGATATGAAATACGTTTTATCTTTATGCAAATGTATGGTGTTCAGTTAAAGTATTTTTTATTCTATCAAGGAATTTTTTATTCGATTGGTGAATTATATTAAGAAAATATTTGATTCTCAAGATCATTAGAAAATAAAGTTTGAAAAGAAATTTTACGGTAAAGTATTTATCTTCAGTAAAGAATTTATAAAACTGTTAGAGAATGATCTAAAGCAGGTTTCCAAATTTATAGGAGGATAAGATAAATTTTTAATGTTAGACAACAATAATATTTTCCTAAAAAACATAATCATTAATTTTTTTAAATATCGTTTCATAAAAGTCTTTATTAAAGGAAATAAAATTCACTATAACAATTTATAAACATGAAAAAAAGCGATGCAGAGATAAAAAGAAAATTTGTTAAATGAGAAAAAATGCATTACTCGTTTCTTAATATTTTTCTTAGATTATTAAATATTTGAGCGCGATAGCATTTTTATGGAAAAAAAAAATACTTATTTTTTTTAATTTTAAGTTCAAAAATGTCTCTTTTTTAAATAATTTACACTTAATTAATGAAATGATAGTTTCAAATAATTATAAGTATGATACTTATATTATTTGTAATTTTAAACATTATTATTCTTACTAAATTTCAGAAATTGATATGTTATTGAAAAATTCTATGACCTAAATGATTGCTATTAACACTAAGGTTTTCAGGATTTATAATACGAAATCTTATGTAACAAGTTATCACAAATTAATAAATCTACACAATTAGAAAACTTTTCTTATTTAAAGCAATTATACTATCAACTCTTGGCTTGAAAAGAACAACTGAAGTATGTATAAACATAAGGGAACAAATAATAAAATACGGAGAAAATGAGAATTAAATTTAACTCGTAGCTAATCAGTCTATGAAATAATGCTTAAATCCAAAACGAAATTTAATGTATCTCATTTTAAATTCAACAACATATACTACATCAACATCGCTGCAATATTATCAACGGGTCCCGTTTTAAAATCAATTTGTCTTAATATTTTCTCTCAAATGAAGCGGGGTGTAAGACTTTATACTGGGTCTAAACTATTCAGTAAACTTTATTTCATGGAATATTATTAATATGGAAGTGGTAAACTGAATGTTGGTTCGTTGTTGTATTGACACACTTGATAATCGCATCGATACAATAAGAAAAAGTCATACTAAATAAACCAACAAAAAGGTAAGTGAATCTCACAATTCTTCTACTTATACAGAAAGTCAATAATTCTGTTCTGTTTCTATTAAAGAATTTTTAAGTACAGGTGCATGAGTATCTTAGAATCTTAAATACACTCCAGAGCCAAGAGTTAAGCATAATTCGTAAAATGAGAAAAAAAATGTGAGTAAATATTTCTAAACCAAAATTTGCTTTTACAGTAAACCTTTTCACTCGACATTTTCATGTGCAAAACAACTGAGAGCGTCCAGACGGGGATAAACCAGTTCACATGGCACAAGTAGTTCAAACCAGGTTCATACAATTGATATCCGAAGAAAAGTTGTTGACGATTAAATGGAATGAATAAAGAAACACTGACGATGACTGGATGTGTCTGCGAAAGGAAGAATTTCATTAAAATGCTTGAGTCCGGATACTCACAAACCAAAGTGTTACAAATTCTAAACATGCCTCAGTGTTTGATATTAGTGCCTTATCAGACGCTCTTAAGTGCGGGAAATGTAAGCCCAACACAAGTACCAGATCAACCAAGTGTCACAACCGTTCACCAAGACCAATATTTGGCAGTAACTGCGTGTGCATCTTTCCTGACAAACTCTTGATACAAGACTCAATCATGCCGGTTTCTATACAAGCTGCCTTGGAGTTTTCTTTCCCCTCAAATCTACGCATTAGCCAGCTTAAACTGATGTTTGGAATATTGGAAATGGAGTTTGAGACAGTGAGCTAATGTCATGTTCAGTGACAAATCATTCTTTACTCTGAACGATATCATTTTTCGTCAAGATGAGTCATGGTGTGGACAAACATAGTGCTGGATAGCTGTAAAGATCTCCATATCTAGGAGATGGGGTTTCTAAGTGCTAAGAGATATAAAGATGAACATCTGTTCCCTGTTCATCTGTTCTTGAGTAAGTTCTTGAGCATATGTTATCCTGTTTCGAGGTGCTGTCAG
Organism: Nephila pilipes; assembly: GCA_019974015.1. Classification (NCBI taxonomy): domain Eukaryota; kingdom Metazoa; phylum Arthropoda; class Arachnida; order Araneae; family Nephilidae; genus Nephila; species Nephila pilipes. Next base: position 713 of record BMAW01059460.1, on the reverse strand, counting down.
TTCTGACTTAATTTTTATGGATGAAAATTCGCCTTGTTACCGCACGATCGACAAATGTTTCGAAACGGGAAATATCTAATATATTTCCTGACCTGTTCACTAACATGATCTGAATCTTATAGAGCATGTATGGAAAAAACTAGGGTCACAACTTGCATCCCTTCTGCGCTCATCAAGCTCTCTTAAAAAACTGAGAAGAACTCTTCTTGACATTTGAAAATGTTTGAGCCCACAATGCATCTACAATGTCATAGCTAGTATGGTATATAATAGAGTAGAAATCCTGGCAATCAGGCATTCATATAATTCCAATTATGAACCTCTAGCAATTTTTCCATTGTTCGCATAATTACCAATCATGCTTTACTTTAGGACATTAGTGTATTTTTAGTTGAAATACTGAAAAGAAGCAAAATTATGCTCATAGTTTTAAGTTTTATTTCACGATTTATTCATTACTATTTGAAAGGTTGTTAATAATTAATGAAGTACAAAAATATTTAAAAAAAAGTGATGTTCATGTTTATGCACAATATTATAAAAACGTATTATGAAGATGAAATGATATATTCTCGAAACTTTTTCCATATTCCTCATTCACGTTAGCAAATCTCTAAAGATTTAATCGCAACTCAAATTTATACACGAAGAAAATTGAATATATATAGAATACACACAACCTTACACGCACGCACGCACGCACACACACACAC
>BMAW01059452.1:0-10267 GCA_019974015.1 Nephila pilipes | reverse complement strand
TGTGTGTGTGTGTTTTAATATATTTCGTAATTGATATTTTTTTTAAAAACCACTCTCATTAACATGAGGATATTTTTTTAATTTTTTTTTTAATAAATAACAAATTGACAATGAAAGTAAGCCGTATGATGATTAGTTATGTATTAATTAATCGCATTTTTTTCACTGAATTAATTTTAAATATTTTTCGTTTTTTCACATTTCTTTTAATTTTTATTAAATCTCCCTTATATTTTCCTCTTTAAAGTTAGCCTTACATGTAATTAAAAATGTATTACACAATTTAATTTATTTAAGGAAATTCATAGCTATTCTTTTAGGTGGGGCGTTTTGGCGTACCAGATCGCTTTTCAATTTTTTTTTTTTTATTTATTTTTTAATTTTAATTGCATGTAGCTGATATAATATTCAATTTTATATTTTATGGTTTACTTCAATTTTAATTAAATGTCGTTCATATAATTTTCAATTGAATTATTTATCGTTTGCTTTACTTTTCATTTCTTTAGCTTAAATTAAATTTAATAATTTATCGTTCACTTTAATTTTAATTACATTTAGCTTAAATGTATTTGATTTAAAATTTTATCACTTCCCTTGTTTTTAATATCGGAAAAGTTTACTATTGTGCACTTCTCGATGATTTATCGCTTGCTTTATTTTCCATATTTAATACAAAAATTTAATAATAATATTTATAAAAAAAACACCCCTTAGGTTGTTATATCTATTATTTGTAAACCTTTATACAGAACTTTATGATTCTTTTTTTTCTTTTTAAATGCTTTATTTTGAAAAAAAATTCGATTTTGATCGAACTGTGCTTAAATTTTCTCTTTTGTCTTTTACATAACATTTTTAATGTGTATAACTAATAAATAGTTTTGTGCAAATTGAACTATAAAAATTAAATTTTGTGCATAAATTCAAATAAAATTTCTACTCTTTTTCCCAATGAAAATTTATGACCTTCATAGGAAGAATTATTAATATAACTGTATTTTTGTATTGATTCAAATATTCTGACTAATTCTTGATTCTAATTCTAACAAAATCATTTTCCAAATTTCTCAAATTTAAGTATCAGAAACATAAACAAAAAATCAACTCTTATTCAAAATGAATATGATGTGAAATCTTGGAAGAATGTGTAATTACACATTGTTTCGAATTATAAGAATGCAAATATTTGTCGATCTTTTCAATTCGTTGATCTTATCAGCCACCCAAAGGGCTGGTGGTGGTGGTGGTGCGTTTTGGCATACAGATCACTTTTCAAATTTGTATCGTTTGCTTCAATTTTAATTAAGTTTATCTTAAATATATTCAATCTAATAGTTTATCGTTTACTTTAATTTTAAAATCAGAAAAGTTTACTATTGTCCATTTCTCGAAAGTTTATCGTTTATTTTTACTCTTATATTTATTTGAGTACTTTAATATTAATTATAAAGAAAATGTGGACCTTAGATGGCTAAATTTATTCTTTGCAGAACTTTACACAGAACTCTTAATTTTTTTTCAACATCTGTTTTGTTGCTCACACCTTCTTTAATGGAATATGAGAAATTCTCTAAAGAATAAGAACAAAAAAAAAAAAAAAAAAAAAAAACTATTCAAGTTGTTAAGAAATAAAGTTTTTAAGAAATTAAATAAAATTTATCAACATTACAGTTGTCATAAACGTCAGCTTAATTACACCCATTAAATTGGTAGCTTTACTTTCTGCTCCATTATAAATAATGCAAGTAGTAAGCATATTTTAAAATTTATTTCAGCAATACATTTGGTTAGTTTACTCTATGTCGTGCATTTCTGCGTTTCGCATGTAAAATTTTTAGTCATAAGTGTACTTTTAGGTAACATAAAATTTTCAGTGAGAGATTGAATATGAATGCCGCACTGAGAAGCAACACGAGAGCAATAGACGACGGACCTCGTAATTTTGAACCTCTGCCAAGAGCCGAGGATGACGCCTGAGCTGCAAACTTCCTCCCCTAACTGCCACACAACTCCACGAGAGAACCCGAGATCTCATACAGATTTTTTCGTGCTTCAGCCAGCTCATTAGATGGTTAGTGGCATCAGGGTTCTTTCGCACGGCTTGACGGAAACAACGTGCGAATTCGAGACATGACCAATAAGATACCGCGGGTAGAAAATTTTCACAAGTAAACTTTTACAGCTATTTGATATATCCACAGTTGCCAGGGAATAATCCTGAGTGAAGTGGCTGCATTTAGGAGGAAGGGTTAATTTTTTTTCAAAATGTTAAAAAGATTGCTATTTTCCTCTTATCTAGAGTGGCGTTGTGCAAAATTCAAATACACCCAATTCTTTTTTATACCATTTTAAAATAACAATGTTCATGAATATTCTTTTTTTACAATAATTTTTTGTTCTAACACGTATCCCCAATTTTTTTCTCCAAATATTCAAATGCTGTTTTTACAACTTAATGCCTTCTCTTTGATTCAGTCACTCGATCAGGGTATTATAGCAGCATTTAAAACGCACTACAGATAGCAAACTTTTAAATATATTTTAGACTCAGTGGAAGAAATAAATTTGTCTGTTGTGGAAGCATGCAGAAAGTTTACGATTATAGATTGCTTACACATGCCTCTTTTGCCATCAAACTGTTGTGCCGATCGACCTTTAATGTTTCTTAGAAAACACTTTTGCCAACATCAAAAGTGAAAGTTTCATAGTACAAAAATCTGCTGTGAGTTTTGAAATTATACCTCTATCCAATACAATTGGTGGCGAAGTTTTTAACAATATGCAAACGTCTGAAATCGAAGAATTGATTCCAGAAGGCCCTTTGGATAAGGACGATTTGATCGAATTTATGGCATTTTATAATAATAATGAAGTCCATAATGACGAAATCGAAGAGGAAGCTCAGCTATTAACAACTGATTAAATTCGTGAAGGCTAGAAATTTACTACAAGTATGAAACATTTTCTTACTCTTGATCCTGACGTAGAGTGTGCATTAAAATTTTAACGTAATCTTGAGTTTTGTGTAGCAGGATATCAAGAATAATATAATCAACTTAAGAGAAAAAAAAACAAAAACCCACCAGCCTTTAATATCAGATTTTATAACAACAACAACAATAAAACCCAACAGAGGCAATTACTAACGAAATTCTTCCCTTACATAAAAGTCGACATTTGTGCAGGACATATCTGACACATCTACTGATGACAGCTTTTATGATCAAGTTTGTAATAAACGTGCACCCTTGTTATCAAGTAGTGATGAATAGTTGTTAGTTAATAGTTTTATTCCAAATTTCAATATAAATTCTTATATGTTGTATGTGCCTATATATGTACTTAATTTAAACTTTTTTTAAATAAAAATAAATTATTTCTGTTTTTTAAATATGTAACAGGGACTTTATTTGAAATTTTTGTACGGTTTTTTGGGAAAACGTTTGAGGTTTTGTCATCTAACACGATTTTTTTAAGTTTTTGGAACATATCCCCAAATTTATGATATGTCGAATTTACTTTTTTACACATTTTATAGTCATTATTTTTTTGCCCGAGGTATAATCGTTTCCTTCGGGTTCGAGTGAATAAACTTACGGAAACAGAGGAGTCGATTCCTGAACATTTTTCCTGTCTCTTCTAAGCTGCATATGATGTATTAAATTCTTCAATATTAAAGTTCAGTAATATACTCTTCATCGTTTTTATGCTCATTAGATCAAATCTATTCAATATACACATCACAGTTTCAGTCTACTCTACATGAATCACATTTCTCTTTATTGGACGAAGATTCATTTCAAATAATCAAAATTTAAAAGCCTCCGAAGTTAGTTAAAAGGAAAATTGATACGAGTCCGCTGTTACACCAAGAATCCATTTTCGTTTTCTGAGGTGTCAGCAGCTTTTTTTTTTCATGTGTTATTCAAGGACTGTGATTAGCGTTTCGCATACAACATTTATCTATTCATTTATTATTTTTCTTTTAGATGTCAAAGGAGTGCTATAATTGAAAAAAGAAATCCTGAAAAATCGATTAAATCTGAGTAAATCATTTAACGATTATTTTTTATATCTGACGCAGTGCTAAATATAATTATCTATTTCATAACGTGAATACACATTTTTACTATTTTCGAAAGGATTACAGGTTAGTTTTTTTAAATTTAACTACTTGTGTGGTGTTTTTCTGTTCAAATTTGGATATTATGAAAGAAGTAGATGAGATTAATTAATATTAAATAATGATTTAAATAGTAGCAATGTAGAATTCACATTGTTAAAATTACATTAACAAAATGCATGCGTATATATTATAACGAACTAAAAACCGATTCTTACGATATTATCTGCTATAACTTAATTATGTTACTTAAAAATTTAAATTGAGCAACTTTGCCCGAAATACTATTCAGCCCCCTTCCCTTTTAAATATCAAAATCAATTGAAAGTACACTCTAAAATAAAATAAAAAATACGACACACCAAGAAGGAGTTGACCGATTGTAATGAAATTTCGAATGTAAAGACATTTGGACATGCAAATGATTAAAATTTGGTGTCCAATGAATGAATAGCGGGAGTTACAGTGCAAAGGAACTGATCACTCAGCAGGTGTATATAAGAAGCGATTCTCAATCGAATGGTTAAATTTTCTTTTGAATTGCAATTTAGGATACATTTCAACGGCTGAAAAAATGCTCACTGAAGGATTTGAGCTCATTACGAGTAACTGTCAGAGTTTGAAAGAAATCGTATCATTGGACTGAAAGAGGCAGGTTGGGCAAATCGGAGAATCGCTTGTAATATCGTTCGAACCCATGCGGAGATTGGAAGATGCTGGCAAGGATGGGTGGACAACCACAGATTTCAACATCAGGAGGGTAGTGATCAACATGGGGCCACAGCAGATTGGGAGGACAGGGTGATTGTCAGCGTAGTTGTCACTTCACCTGATTCATTGTTATCAACCATCCACACACGAATGTCTACCATGATTATTCACGGACGGCTGATAGATCGAAATCTACACTCGTAGCGACAGCTACGTGTCTGCCACTCACGCCTGCACACTGTCGAGTCAGATTACAGTGGTGCTTGGCTCGATCAGGTTCGAATGATGCTGACTGAGGTCGTATAGTGTTTAGGACGAAGCCCGTTTTTAACTGTGTCCTGACGATCATCGAAGACATGTCTAGATACGTCCAGGGCAGCATGTAGATCTTGCTTTAACAATTGCACGCCTCCCTCAACCAGGAGTTATGGTCTGGGGTGCCATTTCCCTTTACAGCTGTACCCCCTTTGTCGTCATTAGAGGCACAGCACAACGGTACGTATACGACATTCTCAGACAAGTTTGGCTACCGTTCCTTTTGCAGTACCCTGTCCTCATTTTTCAGCAAGATATTGCCAGACCACATACGACACGTGTTGCTACGAATTGTCTTAGAGCTTGTCAAACACTTCTTTGGCCAGCCAGATCTCTCTGCAATCGAGCTTGTCTGGGATATGATTGGGAAGTCGTCTGCATCTAAAAGGGAATGTTGATGGCCGAATATTGGATCCACAAGAAATACTTCAGAGGACCTACAGGATGCTTCATCACTCTATGCCACATCGTGTGGCAGTTTGCATCTAGACTACAGGTGGATCAACATCTTTAACTCTTAACTTTGTAACTATGTAACTTTGAAATAAATCATTCAGTTACAAATTTTAATCATTTTCTATTCATTGAATAACCTTTTATCCACCTTTTTTTTTCTACATGGGGCAACTCTTTTTTGGCGCGGGGTTTTTTTTTTTTTTTTTTGTTACAGAGTGAATTTTATATCATTCCAAGAATAATTATTTTGCTACATTAATGTTAACAGTATTGAGCAGCAATTATCAAATTCTAAGGTATATATATATATATATATATATATATATATATAAGAAGTTTTAAAAAAATATCTTAAAAATATTAAGAAAATTCAATGAAAGACACATATGTTCTTATCCTTATATTGATACGAATAATCGAATAATTGCTACAATAACAATAGAACAATGATGTTTATAATAATATAAAATGTCACACATTTTCAGGCATTTTTTATAATCAAAAATAAATCTAAGAGCGAAATCAACAGTAGCAGACGATTATGAAATAATGAAGAAAATTAATAATTGAGTAAGTTAGACAAACAAAATAGTGTTAAACTATAGCAGTTGATAATATTCTGAATGCGTGCATATATATATGTAGGATTTTCCAGCTAATTATCAAAGAATTAATTTTATTTTCCAATGTACTGTAAAACCGGTTCCTCAGTTATACGATAGATGGCACCACGAATCAGCGTCATGTGATAGCTCGTGCAGTGCCACCTATTCCCGAATAAAACTGAGCGACATTTCATTCTCGCTCTTTTTCCTCCAGTTTCCTCTCCTCTTCTCCTTCGCATTACCCATGATGGAAGTAAACTTCAAACACTCGAACGCGTTCTAGTGCCCATCGCCGATATGTGATAAGATTAATTAGACTGCCATCTATCCGTCTCGGAAGAACTGTTTGCTCTAATAGAGATAACCTGTATATATATTAACGTGTATATATTTTCACTCGTCATTTCTCCTAATAAACTTAAGTAAAACCACTGCAAGCATCGTCATTTAATTGACACGAAATCATCATAGAATCCGGTAATGGAATTACCTCTCTAGACAACCAGCCCTTTCTGTAAGAGCAAACCATTGTAGATTCGGAATGTACAATCTCACCTCCCCCCCTCCATTCTACAAAATTTATGGGCGTTCGGTCCGGGATCTGTGCAAAATTTTTAAGCGTTCGACTGGAGATACCAGGATTCGTACTAAATTTATGAGCGTTCGACTTGACATGCCTCCAAAATTAATGGGAGATGTCTACAAGAAGAAAAGAAAATAAGCTTTGAGCCCCGTCATAATATTAAATATTCGATTAATTATAAAGAAACAAGAACAAACACCAAGAAAACAGATTACCTATTTTTAAATGACACCGCTATTCTTCATGCTTTGAATAAACTTAATGTATAGCGCAAAAAAAATGCTCCGGTCCTTAAATGTTTGAACGTCTTTATAATTCAATCTCATATTAGCGAGTGTTGAAATTAAAGATGATTTTGCAGTAAAAACGTGTGTGAATTTATGCTTGTATATTTTCAATGTATGAATAGTAATGAGAAGCGGAATTCATAGCTAATTACCTTTACTAACATTGTGACGCCTGCCCGATCCGGGCTTCATCTTGTGCCATCACTAGATTCAATTATTAAACACTTCAACACAAATAATTACAGAGACACTAGAACAATCTATACTTAATTTATTAACTTACATTTACTATGACAACAAATAGCTATGCTCTCCAGGGTAAGCTTTCTAATACCTTAGTTCAACCCACCAATAGTAATCTAACAGACTCTTACCACTAATCCTTCCTCGACTTCAACTCAGACTCTGGATCAACTGTTGAGAACAACAGCTAATATACTTCTAGCACCAATCTTTACTCGAACCCTCTATTTCAATCTCTCTACTACTTCAGCCTCTTTACTCCTTCAACCTTTCTTTCAGACTCTTTACTCCTTCAGACCCTCTTTCTATTTTCAGTCGGAGTTTATATATTTCCTAACAACCACTTCACTTCATTTCTAACTGCTTTACATAATAACTTTACGTATCACGTTTCATTTTTGGTTGGGCAAAGGTTGTATAGCCAAAGCAATCAATCTCAATTAAAAGTCCCCATGGTTAGTGAAGAGAAACGGCGAATAGCCCGATGTCACAACATGACCTTTATTGCAGTATATTTACAAAACACAACTATCATAAATTTTTTTCAATATATAGGTTTTATGTTTTTAGTAATATATTATGCAGTTTTAAAGGTGTTCCTGTGTATGATTCGATTATTCTACTGTCTCAAGGGAATTAAAAAAATTCAGATGATATGCAACAGTTTGAATCACCACAACTTTGAAGAAATTTTTTTGCTGGGCTTAAAGAAAACATTGGACATCTTACTCTCAAAAGTAATTCGATTTATTTTTCTTGCAGTCAGTGCAGTGCCTTTTTAGGAGAAGTGGATCTAGTTGATCATTTTTTTTTCTCAAGTCTTGAATTTTGTTAAGTCTTAAGCTGTGACGACGAAACATTTCTTTTCGCCTCTTGTGCCATAGCAAAACTAAATATTATACTAACACTAAAGAGCAAATAAGTTAAACAAGAAGACGTTTGACAGATGTCACACACTATATTTATTCCACAAGTTACTACTTTAACGACAAATGTACTCCGACTCTCCCAAAATAACGCCTTAAATATACCTACCTGTCTCACTAATACAAAATTAACAGAGTCTTACCCAAACGCCAAAGTTGAGTCTGACTCGACTTCTAGACTCCACTATGCCGTCGATAATTTGTAGCAATTCTTGATCAAATATCGATTTATTCTCCTACCTACCGTACGACACTAATACGAGGATTTCGGGAATCAGTTCGTTTTCACTTGCTGCATTTATCATTATTCTGGGAGACGGTGGAATTTAGATTAAAGCATTCGATTTGATTTGCCTCCAAACATCGTGATTTTCAGTTGTCGCCATAAGTTACAAACAATTTTTTATAGAAATAATACCTTTATTTAAAGTAGATATTTTGCTGTTTTAGATGTCAATATTTTGTTTTTCTCATTACAGCTTCTGTAGCACAAGAATACTTGGATGACTTCGGAGATGTAGATGGTGAGGTAGACATAGTTGAAGACTGGAGTTGCGATGATCGGTCTTGCTTCAGAGACTGTCGAGATAAGGGTTTCGAAAGGGGAAAGTGCCTTTCCAAATCGCAATGCCGATGCTTCTGATGCTTCTGATTTCTATATTTCTAAGTCGGCGCTATCTGCATGCTTTGATTTTGTTTCCTGATTTGAAAAGAAACATTTCACTCCTTGTTTGATTGTCAGCATAATTATTTCAACTTTTGATTCTAAACTGTATTACGATTGTTACTGTACATCAGGATGAATAAATAATTTGATCAGATGACTCATAATTTGTTGTGCAGATTCTAATATTTTAGTCCAGTAAAAGAAGAAAAACTGAGAATGCGTCAGAAAGCCAATTTTTTTGACTTTTGGAAAGGATTACATTAAGTACGAGGTATCAAAGCAGATAAAAAAAATTTATTAAAAAAAATATGTTTATAACTTTTATTAAAGTATAAGTAAATGAAAATAATTCCTGCAATACAAGAATGTTATGGGTTTATGTGTTTTTGGTAAAATTATTAGAAAAATGCATCATTATTTCCAAAATACTTGCTCCTACTAAGAAAAAAAATAATCATAGATTTTGTTACTTTGGGTTCGGGAACAAATCTTTACTAAATCAAAACTTGTCAGATGAATAAAAAAAATTTCTCGAGGTATTGATTAATTTCTTTGTATTTATACCGATTGTGTGTGTGTGTTTTAATATATTTCGTAATTGATATTTTTTTTTAAAAACCACTCTCATTAACATGAGGATATTTTCTTAATTTTTTTAATAAATAACAAATTGACAATGAAAATAAGCCATATGATGATTAACTATGTATTAGTTAATTGCATTTTTTTCACTGAATTAATTTTAACTCTTTTTCGTTTTTTCACATTTCTTTTAATTTTTATTAAATCTCCCTTATATTTTCCTCTTTTAATTTTTAAAGACAGCCTTACATGTAACTAAAAAATGTATTCACAATTTAATTTATTTAAGGAAATTCTTAGCTACCCAAGGGGCTATTCTTTTAGGTAGGGCGTTTTAGCGTACCAGATCGCTTTTCATTTTTTTTTTTTTTTTTTTTATTTTAATTACATGTAGCTGATATAATATTCAATTTTATATTTTATGCTTTACTTCATTTTTAATTAAATGTTGTTCATATAATATTCAATTTAATTATTTATCGTTTGCTTTACTTTTCATTTCTTAGGCTTAAATATAATCAATTTAATAATTTATCGTTCCCTTCAATTTTAATTACATTTGGCTTAAATATAATTAATTTAATAATTTATCGTTTCCTTTGATTTCAATATCGGAAAAGTTTACTGTTTTGCACTTCTTGATATTTCATCGCTTACTTTAATCCCCATATTTAATTCAGTAATTTAATAATATCTATTATATATATTCTTTGTTAAACTATGTTATAATATCTATTCTTTGTTGTTAAATCTATTCTTTGTAAAA
>BMAW01059440.1:0-53460 GCA_019974015.1 Nephila pilipes | reverse complement strand
CTATCTATTATATTCCCCTGGAATCCCCTTATTCATACCACGTGCTTCTGACGTTTGATGGGAATTTTCCCTAGTATATAACCAAAAACACAACGAAAAACGCTCTCTCTTGCATACTGCTCTTTTCATACAGCTCTTCTGCTGTTCTCACCTTAACTTGCTGTTTAATGATGTAACCAACTACGTAATGAAAATGGTCTCTCTCTCTCAGCTTAAAATAAAAGTGAAAATTCAATACGCCTCGACTGTTATTTGATATTATGTTACATTACAAAAGTCGACAGGGATATGTTACATATATATATATATATATATATATATATATATATATATATATTATGTTATTGTGCGTAATTGTAGTTATAGTAATATAAAATGGATGTAAAGTGTGTGTGTGTGAAATTGTACTTTAAATGCGCACAAATAATTGTGAATGCAATTTGTTATTTGCTGTAGAGGAAAAAATTACAAAAATACATAAAATCTTCAGAGTTATTTTTTGAAAAATATTTTGTATTTGCAACTAACTGTAAAATGAAAAAAAAAATGTAGTGAAACATTTGACATTTTTTTCGAAAAATGTCGTGAAAAATATGAAAATATTAAATAGTAAAACTTTTAGTTTCTCTTATGCGATGTTATCTAAAATTTACAATTCGGAGTTCTCTCACATTTTAAGTACACTTGAATTTCATTCTTAAATTGATCGGAATGTACAAAGTTGAGAAGATCCTATAATCGATTACCTACAGAATATATACATCACTTTTTTTTTTTATTCACCACACTTTTGGTTTTTTTATTTCTCTCTGTCTTCATCTTTGAGCCTTCTGGCATTTTCCTTTTCATTGATCTATTTGTCTGTACTGCACAACTTCATTGAAATTGAAACTACGAAAAGAAATTTTGTTTTTCTTATTTCTCTTTGTGTTTTTTTCCTTACAAAAATATTTCTTAAAAAGAAAAATGTCATCATTTTTTTTCATATGAGAGATTATGTAGGCTATATATTAAACATGTAGCGAAGAAATTGTAATTAATGTGAAAAGTATGTTTGTAAAACGATGAGTAAATGCCGAACTGGAATCCATTTTTGGTAAAACAAATGGCAGATTTCCTCCAGGAATATTTTCAATTTTGAACTGAAACATAATCTCTAGTTTAATTTAAGCCTTACTATTTTCTTGTAACATATTTTAAAAGCCTATCATCAGCAAATTATTAACACTAGTTCAAATTGCATTTAATTACTATTTATTCCCCTAAATACAACCGGAGCTAAGAAAAAAAAAACGAGTAACTGTAACCCAATGCAATTTTCTGTTTTATTAATTTAAGAGTTAACGTATACAATGCTATTTGATCTCATCTTTTGCACATTTAGTACCCTTTTTTTGTAGTTTTTATTTTTCTTGTCACACAATATTTACTTGATATCAACACCTTAAATCTAACAAATATTTACCTCAACTAACACCTAGTACTTTAAACAAATAAATTATAAGCACAAAGACAAATTGGTTCTATGTACGATTAATTTTCAAAAAGGAAACTAAGCTAAGAAAAAAAGGAGAATAATTCGAACTAAAAATATTTTTCTATTTCACTAAAAAAGAATTCACGAGATATAAGTCTGATTACTTTCTGTGTTTATATCTTTGGTACATTTTTAGTCATAATCATACAATTTAGTTCTTCTTTGGGCAATGGGAATGATTTATTTTTTGGCCTGAACGGGAACAAAACACTGGAGTTATTAATAGATATAGTTTAGAATTTAAAAAACTAGTCCACTATTGTATAGAACTTAATACACAAATTGCAAAAAAAAAAAAACAGAAAGAAGAAAATAAAGAAAATCGAACTATGTGAGCGAGCAACTGGAAGACTAATTTATTTTTCTATGTTTGGTTTTCAAAGGAAGTTTTCATTTATATAAATAATCTAATCAGATTAATATATAAGTTACTTTTATCTATAAAAACTTCTTTCTCTAATAAAATAAATGATTGCAGTGCATTTTGTGTTAATGCAGAAATACAAAATGGTAAAATTTTATATATAACATTGCAAATCGTAAAATTTACCTTCGACTAATATCTAGGGTTTCTTTTTGGTTATATATTTAAATTCTCAGCTTCTTGCAAATCAAATGAACTATGATGACTCGAAATAAGTAAACTTTGAAACTGGAGTGAATGGACATAATCAAGTAATATAAAACGACAGAGAATTGTATTGAATATTAATTTTATGATGATAAAAATTGTGCTTGTGTGATGTGCACAGAAGTCTTCTGGAGAGGATTTCGTTAGATTAGAAATCAACGCTGTTGAAGAAATTGGAAAAGGTATTCTCATCGTATTTTGGTAAGCGTATTCATTGATAGATAATAGAAGTTGATAGTATTCGACGATAGACTTAAAAGTGAGGGTAATCCACTTGTTTGAGAATTAAGAAAAACTATTTTGGATGTAATTTATTTTAATTAATTTTATATGTGCGTAAATTTAAGATGAAATTTAGAGCATGTGACTAGAATAAACTTTCAAACGACGGAAGAAACAGTAAAAAGATATCATTGCAAAGTTTACTACTAATTTATGTTTTTGTCGACTGTGTAGGGGCGAAACCACTCGTAGAATGTAGAAGTAAATGAACTCTTTGAGATAAATTTCTGAATTGGAGCCAAATTATAGAAAGATCAGACAGGAAGATTCCTCTGAAGCTCAACTCTGATGCAGGCGTTAAGAATGAAGTAAAGGGAAAATAAGCTGGAGGAATGGGTGTTATTAAACAGTGAACGTTGACTAGATAAATTGGATGCATTTGCAAGTTTGCAATTGGTGGTAATGCAGTGATTGCTTCAGGTTGTTTTTCTGTTTACTAAACTTTGTGGCTACTATATTACGTTATTTGAATTGAGAACCTCACCCTATGAAATAGAAATCATTAATGTTATCAGCATTACTATATAAGATGTGCAGTAAATAGGAAATATTCAAATAGAAAGATTATATCTTTAGAGAGATTAAAGATAAAAGAAAATACGGGAAGTAAAGAAATAATTGAACACAAGATACATGTGCAAACAAGCTTGAAGTAATTTTTTTTTCTGAAAGAATATTTAAATTTTATACTGTCTATAATGATATAGACAAAAAATATCTAAATTTGTTGTTATTAAAATAAGAGGAAATCTCAATTATAATATTATGGCTTAGAATGCAAAGAAGTTAAGACTCCAAATTAATAACATAAAGTTTGATTATTACTTTCCGATGAAACAATAAATTGATTTAAGAGTTTCTGGACAGAATATTTATAGCGTCTTGAAGACTCAAACTGTCAATAAAGAAGAAGTTGTGCTTCCAGTTCAGTGGCTTTAATGAAAGGAATAATTTAGGTGTGCACTTTTATATTTTCTTCCCTTAGTCGATAAAAATGACTTGATCTATAGAAATATGAATAATAAGCTTTTAAAATGTTATAAATAAATAAACACTGGAAATGTTTTTCTATTTACTCTCTTCAGTTTAAATCTTGAAACATAAAGCAGTAGCCTATAGGGTTCTTTTGAAAATGCAAAAAATCATATTTTTTACATTTTATCATTTTTCTATCAACATTTTGGTATTTAATTTTAAAAAGTTACAAACATAAGATTAAATGTACTATGAACATCGTGCAATTCAACGTTGATCTTTTTTGGAGTTTAGTTTCTTAAATAGAAATGTTTAACCAAGAATTGAAACTCACTTGTTTTCCATTTAAATAAACATAAGTTTCCTGCTCCTATCGATACTAAAAGTGAAAGTAAATAATGTAAGATGTAAGTGAGTCTGAGGAGTTATCTAGTGTATGATGCTTATTAAATACAGTTTTCGCTGCTGTGAGAGCCAAATCTTGCATTTTCTAAAGGCCTATTAAATGACACTCCTACAAGAGCCCTAAATATAACATTGAAAATCTCTACAGAAAAATCAATTATACAGGATATCAATGATCTCGACCAAGTCTAGTCTTCTTGCTCTTTACATTTCTAAAGATTGTAAATATATTTTTATCGGTTACCTCAAACATAATATTCCATCAAATAATGAATGATGAATTTTATAATACAATACATTTTTCTAATTGCCTCTTTACCGTCATTTCATTTCCTCGTTACAAACATTTTTAATCCATCTTCTCACTATGCTATGAGGCGGCAAGACCTACCTAACATCTCCTCACTTTATTATCAGGTGGTAAATTCGAACAATACGCGTGAATTCTTATTAATGTCAACATACATTATTAATACATATAACATACATTACAGCATTATCATATATTATTATTAATTTTTACATGAACATCCATACATTCTATTATTATTAATTTTATTAATTATTACATTATAATCAATTATCATTATTATTCAATACATTATTATTAATTTTTACATGCAATTGTGTGCTCAGCTACAATATTAATATTTATTATCTTGCAGCTGTCGGAAGAAGAACACCGCAGGTGAGGGAAAGATCTTCCCTTGTCCATTCGAAAGCTGTCCTGATGATCTTCCTACTACCATTCACCTCTCCTGGAACTGTTTGGACTAACTGCTCTTCATCGATGGCCCAGGCCAGCTGATTTCATGATGGATAAGAAAAAGAAATCTTGTACCAGTTAATTTGCCGTTTTATAGATTCTCGAAAGAAGTTCTTAATCGCTGTATTCCATGATTATGATATAACCCTATCACTACAGAAGGGAGAAAAAAGAAGTGCTTCAATGGGTCCGCGGCTTCTCGACACTAAGTGCACATGCATTTTTATATATTAAGCCTAATTCGTTGGAAAAAAATTCCCTTAAACCAGCTACTCATTAGAATATTTTGATTTTCATAAATATTATTTAAAAAACAATAAAATTAATACATAAGGAAGAAAAAAAAGTTTTAACGAAAATTATACGTTTATACAAAAAACTAAGTAAAATCATATCTTTTTAAGAAAATACAATATATACATCATTTGATTCATAAATTTCATGGTATAATGATGTACAATTACATGGAATATTATGATATAAAAATCAATCTTATTTTTTGTGTGGTATTCTCCAACGTCACGTCTTATACTCAAACAAGTATTTCTGCTTTTTTTTCTCAAAAAATCATTATTTGATGTTCTGGACCCACCTTCTAAATCACTAAACAACGCAGATTTATCAGAATTTTCACTTATATCACTCACTGTCAGACAATTCTTGCTTCTATGTAAAATAGTTTATTTTTGCTATGACTGTCGCTTTACAAAAAAATAAAAAACCTCGATTAAATGAAATAAACAGCATCTACAAATAAAGCCTCTACCTTTGATAAACATCCTTAAGTTCTAATTCGAACTTCTAACAAGCAAGAAAAAAAAAATAAAGGCAAACCCAAGCACAAACGAGCCCTGTAAATCATTTCATCACATTTCAAGAATTACGCCAGCAAATGTTTTTTGATTATATAAACAATTTTCCCCCTCCTGACAGTCGGAAGTTAAATCCAAGCCCTAACCATCAAGGTCAACATTCGAAATATCCTATCTACATAGATTTCACGGTATTGTAACTCCATCTAGTAACACTAAAAAATTCAAATAAAACGTTCTCTTATAGCGTATCTGTATTGATAAGTTGGTCTGTAGCAGACACTCTCGGAGCGTATCAAATGTGATACGTTGTTCACAGGGGAGAAACGCGACGGTATCGGATGTAATACATCGAGAGTGAACAAGATAATTTGCAGCACTCTCAGTTATCATTGGCTATTTTTTTTGTAATTATTTGTACTAACTTCATTTTTGTTCTATTTTGGACGAGTAATATGCCCATGCACAAAAATGACGTAAATGAGAAATAAATATTGATATTTTACATATAAAATTATCCTGAACCATTTGCAACCAACTGATATGAGTCAAGTGAAGTGTGCAATATGTTAGCGCATCTAATTTACCTTTTAACTTTAAGGCCTTGAAGTTCTATATTTCTTTTTTGAAAGATTCGCTTATGGTGGGCTCAAGCTTGAGTTTATAAATTAAATACAATTTATTTTTTACTTCTGCAAAATGATGTGAAAGTTTACGCATATTTGAGAATATAAGAGGTAATTTAGTGTACTTACTGAATATATTTGTTTTATTAACGTGCTTACCGACTGCATTTAGTAGGTACTTTAATTCAAGAAAATTTACGGAGAAATACAAATATGTGCAATGTATCTACTCTACACACTTATTTTTTCTGAAACTAACTTCATAATAGAGATCTCATTTAAAATAACGTTTGATTTTTCGTTCTAATCAGAAAAGTAACTTGATTTTGCTTCGTTTATAAGTACATTTTTGTTTCTTCAATGAAGTTTAAGATCTTGTTTAGTTTATTTTTAGGAAGTAATTTTTTTTAAAAAATTCTATCAAGACATTTTATAAGCTTACAGTTGCTTGTAAGTATTTATGAAAATAGGAGAAAAGGATTGATATTCGACGAAAAAAATCTTAAAATTAAAGACATATTAAAATTATGCAATATTTAAATCAGTAAGAATTTATATATGTATAATATCGAAATTTTCTGAAATTTGCTTTTTCTGTGCTTCCTAAAACAATTTATAATTTATGCATTTCCTTCCAAATGTTCAAAAAAAACCTCAAATTCATTCCGTGTTCGGATAACTCTAATGAGCTATATACTTGAGAATGAGTTTTGTTAATCCATCCACCGAATCTGTTCGAAAACCGAATTTAGAATAGCATTTTTTTATTTTATACAAACAACATTAAATTAAAGGAAATACTTTTTTGTTGTCTAAAAATAAAGTGTTTAAGAAGTGCTAACTAGAAAAATACTTTTATAAAGACTATTAAAGAAAGAAAAGTCATAAACGGTTGGTAGATCAATCGTTTGTTTGAAGGAATTAAGCTTATGGGGCATTTTTTATCTGTTTTAAGTAAATACCTATCGATGTGAATTAAATTTGAAACATAGTTTACTTGGAAAATCATTTCCAAAATGTTTACAAGAAATTGAATGCATAGTAGAAAGTTTCTGCTTCGAAGTTTAATTAAGTGTATTATATATATATATAATTATAATAATTAAACAATTTACCAACTTAAGACCCTCACCTACCGGTTTTTTTCATTAAGTCAGCTTCGTTTTAATCCTATGGAATTTCGATTTTCGAATCCAAATCTTTACTACTTGATCTATTTGAATGTAATGAAGTGCAAAAAATAATGAACGCATCATTTTTTGCGTAATGGGATTACTTTTACCCTCGTATTCTTAAAAAATATTTTAACTCCTTTCTTAATGATTCGTTTGTCAGTATTCCGGTTTTAAAAAATATAATTCAAAATTCGGAAATTTTTAGGTTTTTAAAGGTCGGAAGAAAAAGCAATTCCACAAAAGCCTTTATTATTTTTTTATAATTTCAGATACATTTTATTCCATTCAAATAAATCAAAGAGTAAAGGTTTGAGTGCCAAAGTAGAAATTCCACAGGATTAACATTAAGCTGACGAAATCAAAATGGCGGGTAGACGGGAGACTTAACAGTTTAGTTCTCTTTTAGTTAGTAACAAATATCTATTTTTTTACTTCAATAAATACATATACATTTCTTAAGAATAATACTTTAATAAACATTATATTAAGACCTAAATGTTAATTACGGTATTCCCTTTGCTCATACATTCATGTACAATTCATATGCTTTAATATGTTTATTTATTTGTTTCTATTCATTAAATTTATTTGTATGATTTTGTATTTAAATATAATTGTAGTAATTAAGAAGGACGGTTAAAGATCTTTGTCTGGCTGATTATTTAGGTCTTAATTCTCAGGTATTATGAAGCACACAAGCACTCTAAAAATTTTAGCTATGATTTATTTTCGAATAAAATTTTTATTTGAAGGAGAAATGTTTTACATATTCATTCGAAAAATTATAAATGCTCTTTATATATTCTTTAAACTAAATTCGGTTTATCAAATACAGAAAATCTTCTTTAAAATGTAATGCAATTTAAAACCAGACATGTAGTTATATTATGATGGAATATAGCATCTCTGAATCAAAATCACCAATTCTTTATTATATGTTTTGGATAAATGTAAATTGAATTCCGTGGAGAAAAGCATTCTAAATAGAATTAAACATTTATTATATCTGAAAGTTCTGGTTAGCTAATACTCTTTGTAGCTTTTAAATTGCATTCGCAAGAGGAAAGGATTATTTTACCTCGTGGGTTTAGTTGTAAAAGTTTCTACATGTTAACTTTATGCCATTCATTCCTGGAAATTTGGGACAACTTTATTCAATTTTGTGTGAAATTCTAACGTTACGGTGACATTTGGCTGGAATAATTACAATGCATATAACAAGGAAATTATTCTTAAATATATAATTAATTTTGCATTACATCTTTCAGTAAAATGTTTATCTTAAATTAGAATTTTTAAAGATGATTATAGTTTATTATATTTAAATTTATTTAATACCTTTCTCATATTCATGCATATTCGTGTATTCATTCTAATTGGTAAACGGCTATGCTTAGAATTGAAAGTGCAGCAGCAAGTTCGAATGAATGTGAATAATGTTTAATTATCTAACATCATATTTAAAATATAATATACATGTACATGATTAAAGTTTGTTTAATTCTTTATGTGAAAAACTATACTGAAAAACTTGTTCGAATTAAGATAGTTTTAGCAAGAATTAACATTGTATATATCGTTATATCATAATTATTGTTTTAAAGATTTTAATAATTTAAATTCATTATACTTTCTTTATTTCTCAGGTATGTGAGTTCTATATCATTAAATTAAATATATTTAACGGCGAATATCCTGTCTTACTATTTTGACTCCATTTATATCAAGCCTTTAATTCAGTATTTCTTTTATACAAAGCTTGTGCTGACTTCTGTAAAATCAGGATATAAACCTAGTGTTTGTGCAATTCAAATATCACTTTCATTGCAATTTTATTTAATTCTAAAGCTTTTCCAAATTAACACCAATCGATCTTCGAGCACACGATCTACTTAAACTTTTAACTCTTGGAGACAATACATTCTTGATCATTCTAATAGACATCAGAGATTATTCAGTATAAATACGCACGGTTTGTTCATACTTGTTTTTTTTTCTCATTTTTCTGATATGCTTGTGTACAACTAGTGTGTTTCCTTTTGCTTCTATTAGTATTGCTTACCTATGAGTTAATTTTTAATGTAAAGTGTGCTAAAAAGAAATATTGTTAAGTAGCTAAAATGCCTAAAGTTTCTTCACCAGAAATAGGGCTACATGCATATAACACAGATGTTACCCCTCTCCATACTTGATGCCTGTACTACGAAGATGAGATCCGAAGCGATAGTAAGGTTTTTTTTAATCTCGATCCTAGTCAGCTGCAGTTTTGGAAAAGCAAAGTATATAACGAGGTCATTGAGCTCACTCTGAGAAAACAGTTGAGGTTCCTCCTCAACAGAAAAAAATATGAGCTACATTAGAACTAGGAAAATAATATTTCCTCGTCGTCCGACTCATTCCAGATAACATCAAAACTAGAAATTGGCTGTAAAACTGATATTTCAGAGTAATGAGACATTCGATGAGTTAAATGAGTCATAGCTATGTTTAAATATATATATATATATATATATATATAAATTTTTGAGTTAAATTTCTTTTACATTTACCAAACATAAATTGCAATCGGTAGTGCACCACTTCTTTTTCACACCTTATCATAGGAATGCCAAAACGGAATGAGTTTTCTTGTTCTTAACTTGCAAACAAAGGTCTTTTCCGCACCTTTTTCACGCCTTATGAGATGACCATGCCTTGTTTTAAGTTTCAAATTTCAACACGAGGTAAGAAAAATAAAATCTTATCATAGTTAATCATATATTTTACATTCCACTGACATGAGTCTGGGATAGCGTTCACCCTCCTTCCCATGCTCTCTAGTTTGAATAAATCTTTGTGAGCAAGCAGATTAATACAATGAATAATAAATTTTGTTTTTAAATGTAATTGAATATTTTATTTACTTATTTGGGCTTGAACTTAATTTGAAATTTATGTTTTGTGATAAAAGTAATATTTAAGACGACATTTTCTTCTCAGTATATTCGATAAATAAGTTTTGAAGATGTATATATCTTTGATGAACAAGAATATGTAATAAGTCTAATAAATATGCCCCCAAATCTTCCATCTCATAGAGAATTAAGAACATTTTCTGAATTAATTACTAAGAAATACAGTCTACATGAAGAATTAATAACAGAATGATTAGGATATGAGTTTAATTTCTGAAAGATATACTTTAATTCCTTATGTGTTTCAGTTGTTTACTTACTTTCCATATTCATCTCATTTTACACAACCTTTGCTTTGGTTCATGCGGAAAATATGAAACCTTAAAAAGTGAGTAAAAGATCAAACATCGATATCACCAAATACATCACAAACAGAACCCTTATAAAGGAAGTGCTATCTTTCTGTCGAAGAGGATTCTTTGAAGAAGAAATATGTTTTCCTTTCCTTCGATTCCTACTTCCACTAAAGACATCAGAAAACTCAAGATGCATCAATAATTGCTTCACAGTAAAGAAAAAAAGCGCAAACTGATCCCTA
The DNA here is from genome assembly GCA_019974015.1 of Nephila pilipes. NCBI lineage: Eukaryota > Metazoa > Arthropoda > Arachnida > Araneae > Nephilidae > Nephila > Nephila pilipes. Next base: position 42,759 of record BMAW01059440.1, on the reverse strand, counting down.
AGTTCGATTTCGACTCACGTTTTGTAAAGAAACCAATGGGACATGAGTAGAAAGATGTCCTTTTGAGTTGTAAAGTGCAATGAAACCATAAAAAAAGATGAAATAAAGTGTCTTTTCAGATAAATAAAAAAAATGCTCCCAGACTTATATTTAGGGTGTTTGTCTTTTTTCAAAGACACTTCAAAATACATTAGTTGAAAGTTTTTGAGAATATTTACAGAAGAATAACGGTCTGAATACAATGAATAAAGTGTAAATTTAGAAGAAGGAGCTTGTCTATAAAATATTTTATAAATTATTGAGACTTTTGTGAAGGGTTCGTTATTTCCACAGGAAAATACTGTACATTGAATAATAGATAATGAGTCATAGTATTTTTAAATTCTACGTGTTATAGTACAAAATTCAGAATGATATAAAAACATTTATTAATTATTTCGATTTAAGTTTCAAAAACTTTTGCCGATACCAAGTTTATGTAGAATTCTCAAGCTCACAAATATCAACTTATACGAAGTTGTAACTATGAAGTAATACATACTTAGATAAATTCTCTCCCTCAAGCCCCTGATTAAATGTGTGATGGCGATTGCTTATTAACATTGTACTGAGGAGTAACACTAAATTTAACGGCAAAACAATGATTTGATCATCAATGGATGCAAAAAAAATGCAAAAGAACTGATGTTCGAAGTCAGTGTGGGAATAAATGAGAAATTAATACAGACCAAAATCCGTACAAAAATATTTTAATTCTCAGTGTGGGAGAAGTCTTGCACTACACCTATGATTAGGGTCCTGACTAATTAAAAATACTGATTGTTTGCAAACAGTTTATTCGTCTCTCTCTGCATTTAATTCCATGATAAGACACTGTTGTTTTACAACAGTAGCAAATTCGTTCGGAATTGCTCGATGGTTTTTGTTGTGTTCAAACCCTCCATTTTCATAAACAGCATGACATTTACAGATAGTTCAAATCTTATCATTCGGAATGAAAGTATAAGTAAAATAAATGCTTTATATTGTAGTAAAATTTGGACTGACTATTATTATCCAATTTCTCTACATTGTATGGTTTTAGTTGCAAAGTTAATTTTTAAATTATAATTGCTAAAATTTTCCTTCTTTTCAAATAAAGCCTCTTTTTAAAAGTTGACGTCATATGATGCATCAATTTCCAACGATATAAATTATTGATATTTAAATTAATTCCGTTTAATGTAAGCGTTTTGTTATGAATTATTCATTTGAACGAAACATTCTTATAATACTAAACTTTTTTTGACTGACACAAAAAGAAGAAATAAGTAATATAAGATTTTTCTTTAGTAAATATGTTAAAATTGACTTAAAATTTAAGAGTGAAAATATAAACAGAATCAATTTCGGTTATTTTCTTGCTTAGAAATTTTAGGAAAACTACTCCGGATAAGTTCAGACAAATTTGAAGAGCCTCAGTCACATATTTCACCGTAATAAGACATTAAATTTAATTTATTTAGTGGTCTATTAAATACCTTTCATTTTACTATTTAATCATTGAATTGGATGACTTAACAAAAGATTACTTCCATCAGATTTACCAATTTATTCAGTTAAGAAAATTGTACAATCCCTCAACCTAACTACAAATCAACCAATTTTAACAAGCTTATTCCTTATTTCGTCATTCATTCTAAATTGGCCATCAGTGAACAACAGGTTTATTTCGAATGGCTTCTCCAAATCGATTTCCCTTGACACTTCCTTTCCGTGAGGAACATCGCGCTGTAATTTCCGCAACATGTTTCTATTAACTGGGAATCTCTTATTCTCCCTAAATATCTGCTACTGGACGAGGTCCATACCCGCCCACTTCTGTTCTCTCCTAAGAGACAACCAAACAATCTGCCCTCCCTTCATTAGGAACGATCGATGGGAAACGAGCTTTTCCCATGAGAATTTTTACGTGGAGCTCTTTTCCGGTCACATCATTTTGACCACACCATGTAAGAAAAGGGCTGTCGTTGACTTCAGAAACTGGAATACAAGTCTCAATTGGAAATAAAGGCTTGGGAAGCAGGGATGACCTACGATTTTTAATATACTAGTAACGTAAAAAGATTTGTATTTGTATGTGGATTGTTCTTTCTTTGAATATCATACAGATAACCTAAGCCAGATAAGGTAAAGGATAAGTCAACCATTATGAGACATGAGACATACCATTTATAAAGTCCTGGAACTTTTTCTTTCCCTTTCTATTCTCGTTTAAACAGCAATTAAATAAAAGTTCAATTGATAGAAAGACTCATAAAGATGACATCAGTACTATTTTATTCAAATATATGACAATTAGAGATTTAAACCTAAACCTACTTGATGTGTGGCAATATTCTCTATATCCACCTGAACAAACGTTTGATGTTATAAAGATTGTTTCTCTTTCCAGATCAATCGGGTTTGTGTTTTAGAAGATTAGAATATGAGTGTTCCAATCTCCGACCAAATTATACTCTTCTTAGATGTGTTCCATTAATTTCTCAAGCTTCACAATACGGTCACTATTCTTTCGTTTACAGTTTCTGATCCACCCCTTACCAATAACTTCTAACCACAAAATTTAATAGTTGGCTGCTTGTTAATGTCATTAATCAAATCTATTCGCTATATTTATCTAATTCTAATCTAATTTATAAAAGTTAAGTATCATCCATTGAGAGGGTAATTCAATTCAACCAACTTCATTTAAATGTCCCCTAAGTGTTTTTTGAAGGTGCAAACGTTATAGAGTCCACGACATAAATTTAAGTTTTAAATAGAATTTTAATTTATTGATTAATGATTTCTTCTTGAGAAGAGAAATCTATGAACTTATATGGAAAGCAGTTTTTCGAAAAAAAATTGATATGATTCCTTCACTAGGAGTCAAATTCTTATACATAGGATAAAACTGTTAATATCTGGTACAAATGAATTATTTTTCTATGACTTTGTTTTGCTTCACAGTTATTGTCTGTGGTTTCATAAATACATCATTAAAATGTTTCTTTCTTTTTTTCAAATCTCATATGTCTTCAACTTTCAAGAGCGAACTACCTTGTTTTCGAAACTCAAGACAACAAAAAACATATATTAGAGTTACACAAATTATTGAATATACAGCTCACAAATCAGGACTAGAAAGTTGTCAACGACTACGAATGTTATGTAAATTGACAGATTAACACGGACTAAAAACTTTTACAATAATGTAACGAAATTATGTTCCAAAGACACATAACATAGCCTGATGTTTTGTCTAAAAGGTTTTCATTTGAAGCAATGGGGGAGCTTCAATATTTTTCAACAGTTTATTAATGACTTGGACGGACACACACCAAAAGACATGTAGTTCAAATCAGAAGGTGGGGTGAATTATCGTTCTAGATAGCAGTTCGAATTCGATGCATTCGCCGCATCGCTATGTTCTCAAGTTCTGATTTCGTTTTCTGAATTCGACTGGCGTTGCCAATCGCAGTTTAATAAACTATACAAAAATAATTCAGCTCTCGTTATACATGAGGCTTATATCAGCAACAAAATAATTGCTGCTCAAACACTCATCACTATCTTATATTCTATAGTTCATAATTTGTGAGAACTAAGCAACATCTCCATGTCAAGTGAAAAGTTTCAAGCTGGCTGGGACATTCCGGAAGTGGTTCCAGAAGAAACGTTAAGTTATATTACTTGAAACTTGAAATGTGGTAAAAAAGAAAAGATAAGGATTAATTTCGAACCCGGAAGAATGCACTCGATGAATTAATTGTACTTGTTGAAAGACGATTAGTCAAATTCCCGACGATGAATCAAATCTGACCTATAAAATTAATCCAGTTGGTTGATAGAATGTAGCTTTATAAAAAGGATATATTTCTGAAATTTAGGAGAAAAGGAAATTGGAGTGATATGATTTCAATTAAGATCTTATTGGTTTTTCTTGTTATTAATTTTTTGTTTGTTTGTATAACCTGTTGTTATAGAAAAACTTATCATATTTTCCTTCAGAAACACTAAAATGCCCACTTGGTGTGCTGACACCCCAAACAATATTAAATTACATAACTGCTATTTAGATTATTACTATTTTTAAAAATCATACAAATAATGATAATTACAACCTATGGTCATTAATGTGAAAAGTTAAATGTTAATTTAACTATTAACAAAAAATTAATTCAGCTTTATACAACAGTCCTAGAAAAATACGGAACACTTATTTTAGTTAAGGGTTTTACATCTCTTTCTCTTTTTAAATTTTCGGTAAATTTTTCTATATAACAATTGGATCGTTTTTTCAAAACCATTTCTATAATTAAATCATCAAATTTTAAATTCCATACATTGATTGGGGAGGCCAAAAGTTGAAATATGTCTGTATTGCTGGACCATACTTTTATAATCTTACGGGATGCTTTGTGTTTCGGAACTCCGAAGTGTAAGACTTAAAAATTGAAATAAAACGTTCTCATCGAGCGTATGGGTATTGATATTTTTGGTCTATTGCAAACACTCTCAGAGCGTATCACATGAAAAGTAACCTAATAAAATGTGTACTTTAACTCAGAAATTAGGTAAAATGTACCTTCCTAAACGATAATTTAAATTTCATTAAAATAGTGATTTTGCAAACAATTTTAAGTTTAATTTTCATATACTAATTGAAAAATAGGAATATTTTTTTTCTGCAGTTATCCAAAAAACTGAATAAGTTTAATATTTTTAAAAATCTTCTTAACATTATCTTGATTTTGACAGTATCTATATAATTGTAAAACAAAAGATATTTTCATACTGCAAAAACAGAAGTTTAAAGTTTTCCTAAAATTATGTCCGTGAAACAATGGAAAATACCAATTCTACAACAGTATCACATTTAAAGATAGAAGCTTAGTTATTTATAGAATCCGTTCGGCAAAATTAATTTCCAAGCATTTCGTTTTGTATTGGGGAGATCAAAATTTAACCCCAAGGCTTTAAAAGGGAGAAAACTTCATACTTTGGAAATCACATGGAGAATGAATTTTGTAATCGTAAACGGGCTGTTGCTTCTCAAGAATAAAATTTTACGGTGATTACAGCTTCGGAATTTAGAAAAGTTTTTTTTTTCTTTTTAATTTCACGAGTTTATTAGTCACACAAGGGGTTATTGTATTATTTAGATCACTGTTGGCGCACTAGATCACGTTTCAATTCTTTATTGTTTGCTTCAATTTTAATTATATTTAGATCAATAGTTTCAATTTTAATTATTTTTATTCAGTTTAATAATTTATCGTTTGCTTTAATTTTAATCGTATGTAATTGATATAATATTCAATTCAATAATAATTATCGTTCGCTTTAACTATAATTACGTTTAACTTAAATATATTCAGTTTACTATTTTTAATCGTTTCATTAATTAATTTTAATACAGGAAAATTTTATGAATGTTCATTTCTCGATATTTCATCGTTTGCTTTAATTCTTATATTTTAATTCAGTAATTTAATAATAATTATATAAAAAAAGCGCAACTTTGGTGGCTAAATCTGTTTATTGTAAAACTTTTCATATAACTTTTTACAGTTTTTTTTTTTTTTTTTTTTGAGTGCTAAACATTTCACACGGGATTTTTGACTGATAGTTGAATAAAGAGCTGTTATAGTTATAAAGATAAATAGAAATTAATAAAATTCACATGAATAATAATTGTAAAATTTAAGTTTGTTTCATCAGGCGAAGACTGAATTAAATACAAATTTATGGAAATAATACATAATTTTGTTACACGTTTTGAGCTGTTAGATCTTCCTTCAATTAAATGAATTTTAATAGAATAATCGTCCTGGCAACTCGAAAACAATACTACAATTCAATACATGACACAATTTCTTATTTTATAACAATGATTTCTATATTCGTTTTAAAACAGCTTGTGTTATACTTACTTTTATTCTTTATGAATATCGATTTGGTATAGAATTTAGGGCAGTACAAGTTTAAAATTAATGACTATTTTATTTCCTTTTATATGCAATGAGTTGAAAGAAATAGGTCCAGTTCAAGTGCCATGCTTGTAATGTAATCAGATTTATTAAAAAAAAATCGAAACATCCTTTTTTTTTTTTATCTTATAGAGAGATATTTCATTTACTGATAACTTATTTATCCATTTTATTTAGTTCAATTTTTTCACTAATTCTGAAAGAAATTGATTTAAATATATTTCTATGAATTATCTTTCGTAGTTTATTTGATATCAATTATCACAGATATCAATTATCACAACAGCTTCTTTAAATGTTTTTTTTTTTGTCATTCGATAGCAAATTGTAATGCTAGATGTAAAAATATGTGATTATTTACATATTTTGTCCCTTTTCTTAATTTAGTTCTCATGCACGTAAACATATTTAAAAAGGAAAGACGCTGTTACTTATTTATATATTTCGATTTCATCATAACATAGGAAATATCGATTTAGGACATATAAATAGTAGGAGTGCATGAAGTTTAGGCTTATATCGTTTCTTTCTTTCATACTATTTTTAAAACTTTTCAATCAACATTTTATTTTACATTAGCATGTTTCTTATACCTTTTTGTTACTTTTATTTTTGTTGTTTCATATTTAACTGAAACTTAAAACCTAGGGATGTGTGTCGCGACCTAGACAAATAACTATCCATATCGGAAAATGACTTGATAAACTTGTTCCTATTGATACTAATGTTATGTCTTAAGAATAATGATATTTTTAAGATTCTATTTTAAGGAAAACGGTACTTTTAAAAGATAGAACTGACATGAAAGATAAAACTCTGATGGTTTCACTGTGACATTTTTCCAAGAACATCTCATAAAATAGGCGCTTTACAAATATATATTTTTTCAAAATATATTGCTATAATATATAGTATATAAAAGGGAAACCAAATATTATATATGTATTATAATAATAATAAAATAATAATAGTAAATTGTAATAGGGTTCATACAATTGCAGGTATGTAATTATGATAATGCATATGCATTATGAAAATACATTGCATTACATGAAATATGATTTATGTTTGAAACTGAAAAATTACAAAAATAAACTAATGTAAAATCTTACAATAGAATTCACAGAAATATATATGAACGGATTTTCTATTCAGTCTACCAAGTCGCAAAGGGGGAAACTGGTACCATCAAGCTGGCTTAGCTCCGATTATTTGGTCTTCAGCCGGAAATTGTATTTTGGCTTATTGCGTTCCATTTCGTCTTTTAGTTTTAATTTGTTTCTACATTTCTTTCTATCATTTTAAATATCATATAAATTATTTTTCATGCATTTTCCGTATATATATATATATATATATATATATATGTGTGTGTGCGTGTAATGATTCCATTTAAGTTTAATTTCCTATTTTTTCCCGTTCTTTAACTCACAGTAAATAGTTCATTCTTATTTTCTGATACTTCAGCAATTCATTTCTTAATTTATGCAATCACGCGATCTTAAAGTCGAAACAGTCAGCTGATCCCACGCCTCAAAGTCATAGGGAGAATCCCTACTAGACTTTCTGTCTACAACTAAAATCCCTTGTAATCCATCAAAACCACGTGATATGAAGAAATTCTTGCATATAAATTCCGAATAAGGTAAATTCTCATCTCTTTCACTTTAGTTACGAAACTGGAACTACGGATCTGACTTACGCAATTTTTCATAATGTAATTCCAGGAATCAAAGTGCTATAGTTTACAAAGGTTGGATAAATATTGAAGAACATCAGTCTTGTGACCTTTAATCTTCAATCGATAAGGTATTAAGTTAGTGGGTTCAACCTATTTTTGTCCAGGAAATTACAAAATTATTTTAAAATTTAGTATTATATTACCTTTTAAAAGATTAAAAAGTTAATAACATTAAGTATGTTAATGTTGAAAATTTAAAAGAAAAACAGATATTAATTACTTTTGGTCAGAAATGGTTTTGTTTTAGGAGAGAAAGATTACTCTGCTTTCATCGCCAGTACAATGTAATTGTCTTTATAACATTTAATATGAAATAAATAGAATTTACTTTGATAATTTGTATTACTTTTCCAGCCATGACATTAACAGAAGTTGAAAGTCAGTTTCATTTATCCATTAAGTATCTATCATATATATTATATCATATATATTATCATATATCTATCATTAAGTATCTATCAATATATGTGTGTGTGTGTGTGTAGGTATGTGTAATATTCAAAATCTTTTTAATTACAAAATGTTTAAAGTTGTTTTCAAGAAAAATATGATATAAATAGTTTAAATTTTTTTGAACTTTCATTCTACGGTTACCTGAATCTTAGACGATAGCGTTGTTCACAGCCAACTAAGCAGGTAATTAGATTCTTCTTATTCAGCTTAAATACCTAAAAATAAAGCAGACAATTTGTTGAAAAATATATCGAATTTTAAGTTTTTTGCACCTTCAGACACTTTTCCTTCTGCATGAGTTATGAATTAATTTTGGCGTAAAACTGGCGTGTGCTTTTAGGAACGAATTAGGAAAAAAGATTACTTACCAAAAATAAAGATCTCTTAAAATATTCAAGGCTCGTGCTCTAAATAAATAAAAACTTTTTAGCTTGACATGTTTTATTTTATTATCACAGGTCAAGATAAATACCAGGATACACAGCAAAAGTTAACATAAATTTAATTAAATGCCGAAACAGATTTAAAATTTTCATCTGAGAAAGCATGAAATTTTTTATCACTCGAGAAACATGTTTCTGACACGTAGAAAATAAAATATTCAAACCTTTGTAAAGAAGCTAATAAGAGCTTTAATTAAAATATTCTAACAATAAGGAGCGATTACATAAATTTTATTGAGTTTCATTCAATAATATATGTATAGAAACGGCTTCGTTTATTGTAATTTGTTTCTGCGGAGGCAGCTGTTATATGAAGAAAAAATGAAATAAATAAATATGAATTAAACAAGTACAGTAGAATATACTTATACAGCGTAAATCAAAGTATTACATCAAAGTGTAGTTATACAATGGATTTTGATTCATTCTACAATTATATAGTTCAACTACTTATAAATATATTTCTTTTCAATTTCGACCCTCTCCTCATAAATATATAGATATTTAAGACATGTATGCTAATATACATTCCCTTAAGAATGTTCAAATTAAGATAATAATGTCTTATAAAAATTTTACTTTCTCTTTAGCTTTTGGGAGGAATTTTATAACACTACTTTTGAAGGATTTCATTATATAGTGTACTGTATTGAAGACTATTAATAAAAATGACTTGTTTTCAGGACATCACATTTATTTGCGCACTTCTTTTCAAGCATAAATTCAAGACACAATTTTACACAAGCACCACTTTTTCAACGTTCATCTTTACCTTTTGGAACCAAACTCAATACTCAATTTCATATCCGTTGCCAGTAAATTATCTAAAATCAAAACTATGATCTGGTGTTGCCAAAAAAATATATTAATAAAGAATATTGAAAAAGGTATCACTTAAAGTTTAAATCGTCTGCTTTTAAAAGTAGAATAGGTAATGTCTTAAATAAAGTATCCAATAGATTAAATCGTCTGCCTTTAAAAGTCGAACAGATAAATCTTAAAAAAAGTATCACATTAAATTAAATCGTCTGCATTTATAAGTTGGACAGATAATATCTTTAAAAAAAGTATCACAATCGTTTGTTTTTAAAAACTGAATATGTCACAATAGGTAGGCGAAAAACTTAAAATTTTGGTTATAACAACTATTTTTATAAATATGCTATATATTTAATGTTTCAATTTTTTCTGCTTTGTATATTGTTATGAATGGAAAATAAGTATCTAACGATTATTGAATATACCTTGGCAAACTGCTTATTTTCAATTTTTTTTTTATCTTCAAATGTTTGAGGTACACCTTTAACGTTAGGGATCCTTTTGTTACCTGCCATAGCTCTAAAAATTTCAAATAGAATTTGGAAAAAAGTATGCCAATTTCATAATTTGAAATCAGTTTCTCAGAAAACAGTACGCTTGTTATTCAGGAAGTTCTCCGTGAGTTTTTAATTAGGGTCGACAATTAATTTTGACTCACTGCTCAACAACTGAGCTCGAGGATCGCTCTGGCTGAATGTCTACTTACGCCCTGCTTTTTCGAAGCATCAAAGAGACCTAATACCAGATATTCCTAGAATTTCGCTTACTAATACATTTGGTGTAATCTTTCTAAGTGGAAAATGCATTTTGTAATACCATCTTTCAAAATTTAACTTAAAAACATTAATGAAATTTTTTGATTACATTATATGTAAAGTTCAGTCTATTAAAAGGTTAATGAACTCATTAAAATTTCCGCCGGACACCTGTTAATGCACGGTTCAGTAACACGTGAGTCTGATTTACTCTTGGTTTGTCTATGATTCTCTTGATAAGCAATCACTAGTGAAATCACTCCTAGATCTTGTGGTTTTACAAATCTTCTTTTTATAACAATCAAATTAATCTTTAATTAATTGGCAATAGAAGGACTTACAGATGAGAGTTTGAAAAAAGTTCAAACAAAATTCGGAATAACAGGGTAGACATTACAAGATTTTTTGGTCCACGTGCTTCAGCTCTCTACAAAGCAAATCTTCAGTGGCATCAGGATTTGATTCTACGACTCGACGAAAACATCACCGGTGGTGATCCGCTACCATAACTACTAATTTCCTGAGACCGCTTTTAACCAAGATCTTTTACGTATAAAACCAATGACAATTAATTAAGGACAATATCAGGCATTAAAAATAATATCATATTTCTTAAATTGTGAGCTTAAAAACAGTTTTGTTATGTTAAACAGTATTATTTCATCATATTAAAACAACTTTATTTTAAATGACACATTAAAAATATCAAAAAATAACTCTAAATATACTGCCAAGCTTTATCACGTGATAAGTTATAACTTACATTAAACTGAATATATAACTTTTTGCAGATTCATTTTCATTGATGCTATTGCTTCTTAATATAATAAGTAGGAAAGTGAATGCATATATAGAGATATAAAAAATATTTCTAGATGAACATTACATGAAATACATGACATTTGGCGTACCTTTAAACCATAGAAAATTAATAAACAAATTAAATCAATTTTTTTCTAAGCTCGCTTTTTTCTGTAACCCAGATTTGATTTCAGATATTATTTATTTTTGGAAGAAACATGAATTATTCTAAATAGGTAAGAAATGCGTTCACTTATACAAATGAAATTTAAGATAAATAATTCCTTCTCTACTGTTTATTAAACTTCTCTATTTAATCAACATATGTATCTCTTTACAAACAGTATTGCAAAGTATTGTGTTTCAAATAAATATAAACACATGAAGAAAACATAATTTTTTTGGCTCTGATTTTACTTTTGAAGTCTGGAATTGAAGACGCATCAATAATTTATCCACACCTTAAAGGAAATAAAAAAAAATAAAAAAAAAAAAGAAATTAAAGTTACCTCTGAATTCAGATTCAAATCACGTTTTTCGAGGGGCCAGTGGGATTTGACTAGAGTGGTTCCCTTTTCATTTGTAAAGGGTAACGAAGCTTTAAGAAAGAAAAATAAAGTGTTCCTTGATATCAAAGAACTCTGAGAATATTGTTTTGGTGGTTATTTTATTTATTTCATTTTTTTCTGGGAGAGTGACTCAGTACGGGAAGTGACTTTGGGTGAGTTCTGTGATCTAAGTTCTAAAGGAATCTCAGAATTGGACATAAATATAGATATTAGAATTAATCTTAATTGGATTTTTCGCATTGTACTGTTATAAATGTTCGAAATCTATACAATTTTGAAATACTTCCACATTTGAATATATTTATAATTTTGTAGTACAATATTGATTTTATAAATATATTTAACAAATTACATAATGAAATATCAAATGATTTTGAAAGGGCGTGTAAATTAGATATATAAAGAGTTCCGGGACCCACGATTGAAAATTTAGAGAATATATAATGCCCATAAGCAAGCATTTTTTTTAGCAATGTGAGTTAGGAGTTAGAAATGATAGGAGAAAAAGCAAGCTCAGGAAATTAAAACAATATTTTTATTTACATCAACATTAATTTCCATGAGTGAATTCCCTTATGCATGCTTCGTCTAATTAATATGTATTACGACCATATACTTTCAAGGATTAGTTCTGTGCTATTGAAAAATCAGGAATTGAGAATATTTTCCTTATTCCGTATAATTGCCATCAAATATCAATGCAATGTAATAGAATATTGTACTTTTTCAGAATAGGTATAACCATAATTATTGCATAATGTTCCAGTTGGCGTTCAAAATTCCACGTGATGTCGGCAGAACCAGTCAGTCTAACACACGATTGAATCAATTCAATAAGGTGAGTCAAAACACAGTTAATATGTTAAACAGATTTATAAAATATAAATTTCTTTTCATGAATCAACTCAATAAACTTACCAATCACACTACTTAAATTAGAACAATGTGAGGAAGATCATTCAGATCACACTCTCATTACAAAACTTTTAGTGGGAACTGCAATTGTTCATGAAAGGTCTGGTACCTCCGAAAGGGTTCTCCAATCAATTAATAGAAGCTTACAGGCTTGCATTGATTTCGGTGGCGACATTTAAGTACACTAACTGGGATTATTAATGTAAATTAAAGTTATTTATTTCATTTTCTTAATATTTCTTTTTTATTTGTTAACACCATTTATTTCTGACTCCCGTTGCTGCACAGTAAATGCAAATTTAAGTGTATTTTAAGTTCCCTGAAAAGTTGGCCTATGTCTTTAGAGACAATGTTTCTAGTTATTGGATAAGGTGCTCAAATTGTCAAGTATTAAAAATAGAAATGAAAATAAATCTCAAGTGAAAAAAACATTTAATTCTATAAATAAGGTGATATTAGATATAGCAAGGAATGAATGAATAAAATTATTTTGTGGATAATGCGGAGAAACATTTTTTTTTCTTTGCAAGAAAGAATACATGATTATCTATTATATACTAATATGAAATTTCAATATTAATGGTGACGATGTCATTTCAATTGGGTGACATTGACGATGTCCTATAAATCGTATTGATAACAATTTCTTGCCTCATAAATGTAGATATATCCCAATAAAATTGTTTTATTTATTATTTGGTTTGTACAATGTAACTATACATTAGGAGAATTATTCTCAAATGCGAAATATTTTACTTATACACTTGAATTTGATTTTAATGTTTTGTGTCATAAGAGTAAACTTATAAAAATGTTGAATTAGCCCATTTTGAAAAGATTCTGATTAAATGTTTAGTGTAGTAAAAGAATTCCAAATTTGATCTGTATCATTATCACATCCTAAATTACTAAATAGTGGCTTAAAAATTTGCGTGTATTTTAATTTCTATCATCTTACAACATAACATATGTTACTGAAGACAAATTGCACAACAAGTTTGGAATTTTTAGATTATTACTAAACAAATGTGTTATCAAATATTTTCAATTTAGAGGATGTAAAATACTTTCAAATTAGGTTGAAAAACGAAATGAATATCTAAATAAAGCAATTTTTACTTTTATTTTATTTTAGTCTTGAAGATAAAAGTAATTTCAGATAATGTACCTGTCATGAATTAATGAACTTACTTTGTTTATAAGAAAATTCAATTACTCCGAATTTGATTTCTTTCTTTCTTAAATAATTTTAAGAAATTACCAAAGTAAAATTGTACATTTCTTCTCTAAAATATAGAGAGTGTTATTAATATTTTGCAAAAAATAAATCATTTCTGAACAGAACAAAATGTTTAGTTTCTTTTATCTTATTAATAACAATTCATTTACTTCCATGCATTATTACCCAATGGGGATTGAAAGTTAATATATCTGTGTGACTGATTCTTAGGAAGATGAATATAATATAATAAGGAAAAGATATAATCTTATACAATTTTATTTTTTGAACGATTTTGCTTTTATTTTTTTCATGATTTTACTTATTTGTATTTGCAGTATTATGCGAAATTTGAAATGGTGGATCTTATTCCATATGAATGAATGATTTTAGAAAAAATTCATTTAAATTATTTGAAACTTTTATGTATATATATATATATATATATATATATATATATATATTTATTGGGGTTGGGGGAGAGGGGGGGGGGGAGGGGAGAGAGATAGTATGTGTGTTGTAAATTATTTTTGTATAATTAACTGAAAATGTTAATAAATTATTAGGGGAAATTCTAAAATAAATTTAACTGAATTAAGATGCAAATATTATTTATAATAAATTAAAATCACTTTAAAAAGAAGGTGACAGAAATTTCATTATTGTAGTAAAAATAAATATAATTATGATCACTAACATTTAATTCAAAACTTAAAAAGCATTGAAGAAAGGTATGTAATGCAGAGGAAAATATGAAAGTCATATAAAATTCATAAAAATCGAAATGAAGGAATAAAAAGACTGTCTGAGTCTTTGTGTGCTGATGCTTGTTTATACTTGTACATGTATTTATATGATACAAACCATCTCACACAGTTATTTTACATAATTAAAAAAGTTTAATTACTAGTAACCAATGAACAATAATAACAAATATTATATCGAAAAAAATAAAAGTATAATTATTCCAATAAAGAATTAAAACAAATAATTTTGATAATCATCGAAAAATATAACTTACAGAATTTAAAGACAGAAAATGATCTATGATCATTAATAAAAAACCGAATAGTAATTTTAATAAAAAACAGGTAAGCAAGAGAAATAATTTTTTACATATAGTGGCCAAAATCAAAGCTTAAATTACAATTCACGCATATACAAATGAAAGTAATAACTAATTGTATAATCTATATTTGAAACTTAGAATTAAAAATTATTCAAACTTAACTGAATTCAAAGCAACATAGATAAAAGTTTTAAAATTATTTCAAAATTTACTCGCATAAGTAGTTTTTATTGTTTAATTTCGTTTTTAAAAAATTTATCGGAAATTAGTTCAAATACCAACTTCTTAAAATTTATATCAATTATAGTAAATAAGTAATGCTTTTTTTAAATAATATCTTATTATGTAGAATGTATATATATAAAATATTTATAAGACCTTTATATACTCATAATAGTATTCCAAAAAAATAACATTTTTCTCTTAAAAGTTGTAATCATCCCTAGTACTTAAATATTTCTAGAAATTGTATTATCTACAACATTTATAGTTTGAAGAATATTTTTAGTTTGAACAAGGTCGTTTAATTATTCCTTAGAAATTCCAAGAGATGGTGCTCGTACCATCGAAAATGGTTATTTTTAGTAAGTATCATAATTCGCTAGATACCTGTGTAAGTCTCAGTTACTTCCATCAAATGGTTTCATTTGTGTTGTCCAACGGCGCAAGAAACGTGCGTGTTTATTGTGAATTATGGAAAACAGTTATTTTCGAACTGTGATTAAACACTTAAATTTAAAAGTCAAAACACAAAAAGAGATCAAAGCTGTGATACCCGAAGTTCATGACACATCTGATCCTGAGTTTGCAATTGGGTTAATAAGTTTAAATGTTGCCGTACGTGCATAAAAGATGAATGTCGTTCGGGACGTCAGATTTAAATTACTCCAGGAATGATTGAAAAAATCTGCGATATGGGTTTGAGTGATTGGGAATTCAAAGTGGGCGAAATTGTTGATATCAATAGAATAATACAAAGTGAAGTTTTTTCAATTTTGAACGAAAAATTGGATGTGAAAAAAAAATCTCGTCCAGAGGGGTGTCGCGTTTGATCTCAGTGGAAAATAACAGCAATCGTAAGATCCAAGCAAAGGCTATTTTGGTGATTTTGAATCACAATCCTGACGAGTTTCTGATTTTATGCATAACATGTGGGTAAAACATGGATGCACTGTGATACACCAGAGACAAAAGAACTGTCAAAAGAGTGGGTTTTAATGGCGAATGGACTCCGAAAAAGCAAAGATGGTAAAAATGGCGAGCATGGTGATGATCATGTTTTTTGGATGCATTCAAAATCATCTACACTGATTACTTTGAAAACGAACAAAAATAACTGAAGAACATTATGCGTTGTTATTGCACTGGTTCGGCAGAAAAATCAAGAAAAAAACCCAGCCTCGTTAGAAAACGAAAAATATCCTCCTTCATTAAGACAATTCACAGATGTACACTTGTGCAGTTCCGATGGCCAAAATCATGGAATTAAAGTTCAAATTATTACATCAACCCTATTAACTTCATTTGGTGACCAGGGAGTTTTTTTTTTTTTTATTATTTCCAAACTTCAAAACATGGCTCGGCGGACAATGGCTCCCACCAAAGGAAGACATTATCGCCCAAACATATGCCTTATTTGTTATTTGAGGACTTTCCGAAATCAAAATATTCAAAAAAAGCTGGTAAAAGGCTTGGAAAAGTGTATAGAGTGAGATAAGATTATGTTCCAAAATAAAATAAATTTACCTATAGTCGTTGGTTTTTCCTTTTTTCTGAGGATTTATTGAAGGATTCTCATAATTTAAATATGAAAAACAAAATCGACACATTAAGTTTAGCATCACAGATATAATTAACTCAAAAATTTATTAAATCAGGTATAAATTACGAGCAATATATAATAGTTATGATCTAGTATATATTTCAGATATTACGATGACCTTTATGTAAGACAAATAATAAATTTTTATCAGTTTTATAGCTTAAGCAGGTATCTGTCCAATAAGATAACTCCTAAACTATGAAGGGCATAAGCATTTAGTTTGATGAAGAGTGGCGAAAAGTAGTATACGAAAGGAGAAGCTACATGTTACATCACTTGATATGTTGTATGATATCGTGATTAAATCATAGAATAAAATGAAAGTGGAAGTAGTGATCAAACCATTCGAAAAAAATGTGGGATTTACAAAGTTATGGATGACACTGAGGACGATATTTGTTAAGGGTTACTTATGACAGAGTGGATGTCTCGTGGTCTCAAAAGGTAAAATTTGGGACCCATATTAACCCTCCGAGCGTTTTACTTTTTTGTGTAAAGCTATACCGAAAGCGATCTACTTAGGCACAGCTAAAGGTCCCGAAAAGTTTTCCCTTTCCATTCACAAATTCTTCAAAAATGCAAGAGCCTCCTGTTCCTACCCCCTTTTATGACGCGGGTGGTCCACACAACCCCTTGGATTGGGCATTTTAATTGCTTAGATCCGACGCTTAGATAAGCGATTTCGTTGCCTAGGGGAAATCTTGTACGGCAGGCTACAAGCAAGCAGGAATGGGGTTCAGATTATTCACAGATCAGAACTTGGAAGATGTTCGCCCGATCTATTGAGTTTCAATAAAAGCGTTCCAACAAATGAAGAATAAAAAAATATAGCTTGATAAAAATTGGTGGGTTCATAGTTGAAAAATATTTGTTTGCTTCAAACAATAGAAAATTATTTTTTTCTGTAATTTTTAAAAACTTTTTTTTTAATTTTAATATTACGATTTTAACCTAGAAAAAGCACCCTATATTCATTATTTAATACGAGACCAAAAAAATACAAAATTGTTTGCATGTTTTGAAAGAAATTAATGATTAGTATTTGCTATCAAGCACTATTTGCTTAATCAAAGCGCCAGAATTGTCATAAAAGTTTAATTTTTATAGAAGATTGAATTCTCAGAAGCAGTTTGCTTGTAAAAATAAATACCAATAAATATTTTAAGGATAAAATAAAATCTTAAATTTCGTAAAATCACGTGTTTCAAATACAGTAATCCAGACGCATTAGGTCACATATTTAGGCGTTTTTTGGATCAGGTGAAGAATGCACACTTATTCATTATTTTCGAGGTATGAAGTAAAATTGGCGCCACTGTTTTAAAATTGAAATTTTGAACAGAATTTATTTTGAAAGATAATATTAAATGCTTTAGTAATTTGCATAATATTTTAGTGGACGGTAACGCTGATCCTCATAAAAATGTAAAAATTAGTTTGGTCAAACATATATCAGATCTGCAAAAAACCTTTTTTGAATCCCGTTCAAAATAAAAAATTATCTTGGATCCAAAATCTTTTTAAGACTTTTAATTCACTGAACTCCCAATAAAAGAAGTTGGTGTGGTGTGGAAGTTAGGAGAGGAGGTGCCAGCTCAAGTGTCGTCCTCTGCACTTGACCGAAGTTCAAAATTACGAGGTCCATTGCCAATAGCCCTCGTGTTGCTTCCAGTGCGACGTTAATAAGAAAACACTAAACTAAACCCAATAAAAGAAGAAAACCTCCGAACTCCCAACAAAAGAAAAAATTGAGTGTATATCAGTTTGATTGATATATCACATTGATGTATACTCAATTGAAATTAAAAGTTAGTTAAGTGTTATAATGTATTTTTTGATTGACAATAGAAAATAATATCATGAAATTGCCGTAAGAGTTGTGAAACATCTAATATCATATGTTTCAACCTATACATGCGAAAAATCTTTCTCTTTGTACACTGCGACAAAAACAAAATACAGAAATAGGTCGGATGCTGAAGAAGACATTAGGTTGATGATTTCAGAAATTTTTACAGACGTAAAAATACTTTGCAATAAAAAACAATCATGGTCAAATCATTAAAATTCTTTTTTTTTTTCATTATTTGTTATATTTAAAAAAATATTGCTTTGGTTTATTATGCATAGGCCATATTTTAGGGGAAAAAAAAACTTTCGCTACCTTAACATTCATTAATCTTACTAAGACGTTTCTAATAAAAAAATAGAAATGCAATAATAATTTTGTAAATTTGATTAGGATAAAGAGCTTTGATATCCTATTTTTTCTGCTGTTTGATCAAGGGGTTCCTTGAAGGTAATGGTAAGCTCAAAAGGTTCCCCAAAGTGCAAGAGGTTGAATACCTCTGCTCTAAGCGAAATACCCCATCTACATCCACTTTTGTGCAAAGGTAATATATTTTACATTCAATAAATAATTTTAAATTTTAATGGAGTATATATTCTTCAAAATGTCAAAATATTTCTAGCCATCTTCAATCCCACATTTTAATTTTCAACTTTCTGTTTCTTTGGTGTTTTCAAACTTTAAGTACATATTCGTATTATATCTTTTAACAGAAAATTGTCATCGATTACTACATCTTACATATCAGTTATTACAAATTTGGCAGTGAGAGAAACTTTTCCTTTTTTAATTTGTCTTTCAAAACAGTACACTTAAAACACTTTAGTTCAGTGAAGTTGACAAACATTTCCTCAAAGAATTCATAACAAATTTTGTAAGCAATTTTAAATTTTAGAAATGTATTCTTAATCCCAGGAATATAACCATATATAATTGTTAGTTTATTCTTTAGTATTAATGGTACGAATTTATCATCATATCTCGTTCTATATCGGAATAAAATAAACTGTAGCTGAAATGTTATGATGTTTAATTTCTTTGGTAGTTTTACAGAAAAATAATGTCTGGCTGTAGAGAAAAGAGAGCGAATGATTTGATCTATTGAAAGGTGATATTTTTTCCAAATGTAAGGTATTTTTTAAATTTAAATAACTTGACCGAAGCGGATCATATAATTTCAAAATGCACTCTATTTGTGCTCTGTTTGTGTGCTGGTTTCAAAGTAAACCACCTCACTTCTGAATAGCCGAGCAGCTTTTTATATTCAATATCAAAATGAATGCAAAATTGCTTACGATTTGCTTCTCCAACCTTAAAGGGACTAAAATATATGTTTAAGTTCAGTGCAAAATATTCACAATATGTAAAAATAATATTCATCTATTAATTTTAGTCCATTTTACAAATTGTACCTAAAAAGAGTTAGATGTGTTTATTAGATCAAAAATTCGTTTATAACAAATCAGGTATAATTTTGGGTAGTTTAAATTTCAATATAATATACATATTTTAAAACAAATGCAAAAAGAGTCAATTTATTCAAACTTGTATTTCATGAATAAAATAAATCAGTGTTCATATGTTCTCAAATAAACAAAATTGTAATCAAAGTGTTCATTCAATTTACAAAAAAATGCAAAGAATCGTATATAAGCAATAATTTTAATTGTTACAAATGTTAAAAATATCAGAGACACATAAGAAAAAAAAAATAAATATTTTATAGTAAATGCTTAAACAAAACAAAAGTACTAAGTCTTTAAAGTACCTTAATGCCTACTTTCAGAACAATTTGTTATTTGAGAAAAAATTGTTTGTGAAACACAATATTGTGTATATATAACAGTGTACAGTTTAATTTAAAATTATAATTGAATTTAAAATTATAAATTTTTTAACATTTGTGATAATAATGTCACTTATATCTATTTTTAATAATCTGTGAATGCATCAAACTATTACTTTATTATGTTGACGGTATATTTAATATTACGTATAATATAACGAACAAATTTCTAACTGAATTTTAAAATAATTATTTCAGAAACTATTGTAGATATGCTCATAATTTTTGTATACCGAAGTTTTAGTATCTCAGCTTTGCTTCCAAGTAAAATTTTTATTTTATATTCATCAAATTGTTCAGCATATTTTTTGCTAATGACATGCGGTTTTTAACTGATTTGTAAAAAACTTACAGAATATATGAAAATATGCTGGCGATGAAATTTATTAAATTTTAAATTTTATATTTTAAATTTTCATAGAATTGTAAATTTATGTGATTAATAATTTTTAACTTTGTATGTACCATACATAAATATTTTTTGATGTAATTTGAAAAGCAGATTTTCAGGGTAGCTTATGTAAAATTCGTAGTTGTATAATGTTAAGATTACGAAAAATGTCCGGATTTTAATTACATGTACTTCAATTATCCTTTAACAGAAGATAAATTATAAGGGATTTTACACATATGAATATTTTTTAAATTTGAATCTTCAAATAATTAGTAATCAAAAGTATCTGTGCAAAAGTACAGTTGATACTTACACGTATGAACAAATATAAATGTGTGCAGATGCTATTAATTACTAATTTTTCAAAAATCAAGTTTGAAAAATATGAGTTGGAGTGGGAAATCGCATTCTTTTTCTCTTTGAGGGAAGATGTAGTTCAGTTATTTAAAATTCGGATGTATTTCAAAACTTAACATTACAAAACTGAGTATCATGCGTAAGCTGTCCTGAATACCTGGCTTTGAAATTATGAAAAAAAAAACTAATAGATTTAAAAAAAAGTTTAATTTTTGGTATTACTTTTATTCATGCATTAGAGATTTTTAAAAGTAAAGAAATACAGAAGCTTAAAAATTACTCATTTGTAATAATTGAAAATCTTAAAGCGTTTCTGATTTTGACTCGTTCGTTTTTTTTTTTTTAATTTATGACACGTTATTAGGAAATAAATATTATTTTAAAAACTGAAAGTAGTGAATAAAGTAACACAAATGAAACAATAGAACGTATTTATTGTTTTCATACATTCTCTGTATTTAAACAAACATTTTATAGATATATATTTAGCGATGTTTTTCGAGATTTATAGAAATAACATAAAAACTTAACTCTATCTGATATTTTTTAATATGAGGAGAAATAAAAAAGGTGAATTTTTAGCAATCAAAGAAAATATACAAAGATTAATTTGTCCAACAATATAAAACAGTAGGTTTCCTACTCTATCTAAATTTGTTAAAATTCCAAATGAATATTAATTAAAAATGGGATTAAAATCTAGTTAATTTTGTGTTTGAACTTTAAAGCGTTTTTTGGATTGGTTTAAATAAAAAATTTTATCTCGAAAGCTAGGTCAAGGGACGCATTTCTTTCATAAACCCAATAAAATCTCAACTCAAGTTGACCAACAAACACACTTGAAAGGAAATTTTCCCCTTCCCCCCTCTTGAACGAATGTCTCAATGGAACTCTCTCTAGCCCTAAGGGCAAGAGTGGGGTTCCCTTGTGAGCCATAAAATTTCCTGTCAAAGTTCATTGTGTGTCCGCAACCCTCCCCAATTATCTAACAAGATGTAAAACTTTTAAAAGGGGGGGGGGAAGGAATTGCAGAAAAACCCGGCGCAAACGATCTCGAATACATCCTGTGATGGCGAAAAAACACGGCTCTGACGCTTTCGGTGCGCTCACAGCCACACGGGATTTTACGGCGCAAACGCTTTCGGAATATCTCGGACAGTACGGAAAAAAGCGTGTGAAACGCTTAGAGGGTTAAGAGCTTCACGCGTCTCAACAACAATTTCGAGGGTGTAATTGAAGAGTTATTTGCCTTACATGATGAATGGGAGGATTTTGTAAGATTTTAAATATATAGGTGAGTGATTTATTTTGATTTAAAATGGTTTTAATTAGTATAAATTTCAGTTTAATGACTTTTGCATCTTTTCAGAGGTGCGAAAAGGTTTTGGGATACTGTTTTTGTGATTCAGCTATCGACTTATTTCAGGAAATTTAAGGTATATAAGTTTGATTGTAAAAATGTAAACATACATTGTTTCGGAGTACATGGCCAAAAATTTAAGGAGTGATGGAAAACATTAAAAAAAGTACTTTCCACCACACAATGCATTTATATTAATTAGGAAAATGCCATGTGTCTTGAAATTCATCGCAGAAGTGACGATGTGTAAGAAAATTCGAGCTTTATGCTTTCCATTTACGCTTCGTCTAGCAGTTAACCATATTTGCTCTCCGCCGATACATCGTACAGTGAAAATTTCTTTTTTAGGTGTTTTCTATCACACCTTGAATGTTTGTCAAAGAGTTTCGCAACACGTTGTATATTAACAATATTTTGACAAGTTGGAACTTATTTTCTAGTTTATTTGCCAGACTATCACTGATCTCTATAATAAGTAAAAACATGAAGATATTTATGAAGAAAATTAGTTCAATGACCGTTACCAACAATTTATAGTATAAGGTCATTCAGCACGAACAAATTATTGTTATCGATCTGTGAACTATCAGGAAAGGTCCGTGCAAAAGCAAAATGGTTTTATTACGTAAGACTGACGTGATAATTGAAGTAATATCTAAGACAAATTTTAAACATATATATGTCTCGCTAACTTATTAAATATTTTTAAAAAAAATTATGAATCCTTCGATTATTAAAAAGAGTGTCGAACTATATTACTTCATTTTAAACTAAATTAAAATGAAATATTTTTCAAAACAAACCACTTATTGATCGCCAGCAAAAAAATTTAAAATGCATTAAAGCATAATGTAAAAGTGAAGACTATTAATAAACTATAGAGGAAATATTTATTTTTGAAATAAAAACAATGCAATAGTTTTATTGATTCATTATTCAACATTAATAGACAGAAAAAAATCAATCATTATCCTAATAAATCTAGATTCACTAATAGAAACATAACGAAAACATTTATGATAATTTATCCCCGAAATTACTTTTTTTGAAAAATACTTATTAAAAGTGGTGGCAATACAGCATGTAACACAGTTTTGTACTAACTACGTTCTGTATGATTAATATTTATTGTGCTTAACGATGATTTATTACATGCTTCTTTCGAAACTCGTATAATTAATGACTGAGCTACGAGTATCTTTTCATTAAGCAATTAAGACGATTAATTTAGAGAGTTCTGGTACTTTCTTTACTTTCTCTCAAACATGTTTTAGTCTTAAATTACACTTCAAGAACTTTTCCAGAGGAGTCCTCATAAATCAATCCAATGAATCAAATGAATTATTATGGGGTTCTTAAATTAGCAGAGGAAAAAAAAAAAAAAAAAAAAAAAAAAAAAAAAAACGTTGGTAATATTACTAGTTTTTAAACGTCGTCAATTTTATGGATTGAATGATATAGAGAAATTGAAGGTATTAGTTTTATGGCAAATAAGAACTTGTGGCACATCATTTCTATGTTAATCGCATATTTTTATAATATTTAGTATCATAATTTTGTAACTGATGACATTTCTTATATAGGTTCCATAACTTACTAACGTGCTCTGCTTACGTGTCTCATGAATTGTTCAGAATAATTTTCAAAACAATTGCTAAGCCGGGGTATTAAGAATTTAAATTTGTGCATTCAATTTATTTTAGAAGATTGTTAGATAGAATTTATCTATACTATGTTAATATACCCAAAATCTTTATTATAAATAAAAATTTTGAGTGTAATAACAAAGTATAAGTAGGTTAGAATGTAATATTTCAATCAATGGAACAAGAAATAGGAATTTTCTGGAACTTTAAAAAATAATGAAGTTTAAAGATACCTTTTTCCCACCGTGAATCCATTAATACTGCCAACTCATCTTCTAACAATATCTCATAGTATTAAAACCAATTTATACATTTCATTTGCTATATTTTACCTTTATATATATATACATTCATTTCTTACAGATATTCATTTCTTTTATATATATATACATATATTCACTTTATAGATATTCATTCTCTTATATATATATGAGTATACATACATATATATATATACATTCCTTATAGATTACATATATATATATATATTCATTTCTTTATAGATACATATATTACATATTATATATATATACTATTTTCCTTATATATACATATATATATACATATGTTATATATTACATATACATATATATATTAAAGAAGAGTTGACATATACATACATATACATATACATATTCATTTCTTATATATATATATATATATATATATATCTCTTTATAGATATATATATATATATTCATTTTTATACATATATATATATATACATATACATATTATTATTATTATCTCATTTCTTATAGATTATTACATATACATATACATATATATATCTCATTTCATATATACATATTACATATACATACATATATATATATTCATTTCTCATATATATATATATATATATATATATACATATATATATACATATATATATATATATATATACACATATATATTACATATATATTCATTTCTTTATATATACATACATATATATATATATATCTTACTCTTTATATATACATATATATATTCATTTCTTATAGATATATATATATATATATATATATATATATATATATTCATTTCTTATAGATATATATATATATATACATATACATACATATATATCTTCATTTCTTATAGATATATATACCAAGCTGCAAGTAGAAAAATGCAACACCACCATGGAAAGAATCATCAGAATCAAATGTGAAATTTAATGCAGAAACCGTGACTCGTACTGATCCAAATAAAATGACTTGAAATTTCTTCAAAACAAAAGAAAAACAAATTAAGTGTCCGAAATCAAAGATTTGGTGCAGCCACCATGCGCTGCAATAAGTGCTAAGCACGATGTGGCATGGAGTCAAACAGATGTTTCATCCGTTTCGAGGAACAGAATTCCATATCGCTTGTATGCGCAACCAAAGTTCGTCTTGGAAAACTGCAGACGTGATCACGAGCGAGACGCTGACCAACCATATACACGTGCTCAATAGGCGACATATCCGGTGAATAAGCAGCCAAGGAAGAAGTTGCATGTTGTGCTGAACAGAAGTCTCGAACAGTCCGCAACATGTGGGCGCATTTATCCCGCTGGAAAGATAGCTCCAGGGATGCCTTGAAGGAAAGGAACGACTTCTGGCCAGCACTTCACGGATGTACCTGTTGCTATTGAGATTACCTCACGGTATCAAATTGATCGTCCATGATACGAACGACACCCCAGACCATAACTCCGGGTGTTCGACCACTATGCTGTTCAATAATACCAGGAAGGCAGCGTTGACCGCATAACGTCTAACACGAACACGGCCATCATGGGTCCACAAATTGAAGCGTGATTCATCTGAAAAAGACGGTGCCAATCAGCTTCTCGCTCGTCTCTGTGCTTCAAGAGCCCACTCGCCGACGCAGCTGCCGATGATTCGCCGTGAGGGGAACTCTGTATAAAGGCACTTTGCACGTCTACGGCGCAGCAGACGACGACGGTGAATCTGACGAAGCCGACAATTGTACACCTGTAGCAGTAGACCAACGTGCTGCCAGCTGCCTGGAGGAAGCTGCGATCATTCACCGCCATGCGGAGCAGGTGTCGATCATCGCGCTCTGACGTAACCTTCGTCGTCCAGTGCCTGTTTTTCGAGTTGTTCGCTCGTCGGTCCACTGCTTCCAAACTCGCATCACTGTGAACTGGCACCTGCTGCATACGAGCTGCTATTATTGCGCTGATAGGAAAATCCTCCTTCTCGAAGGCCGATTATCATCCTCGTTCAAACCTGTAAGTTGCTTTGAATTTCTTATTCTTCCGTCGTGGAGGTATTACTCAGGTCGCACTAAACGTTTGCGGCTACTAACAAATAATCATAGACTTTTCAACGTCCTGCTACAGCACTTTTGTTTATACGCTTTCAGCATCATTCAGAGGTATGTTGCGCGCATGCTGATGGTTCTGGTATTAATTTGCATTAATATCCTATAATTCGACATTTGCTGCGAATTTCATTTGATTTGATGATTCCTTCCATGGTGTTGCATTTTCTACAAAACAGCAGTTTATATATATTCATTTCTTATTGATATTAAGGTTCGTTTGTTGAATAGTTTTTCAGACTTCTCCAAATTTTCTACATAAATAGTATAATGCAATATAATTGTAATAGAGAACCAATTTTTTAATAGTTTATATATTTCAGGGCAAATTGTATATGAATACGAATCACAATCACATTTTCAAATATCATATTCCTTTATGAAGTAGATACATTTCTACTTAAAACTGAGCAGAGAAATAGCAACTGTTAATGACTAATAAAATCAACTTAATTTCTCAAAGCAATCAAGTCGTCGTATGTTTTAAAAATATAAAATAAAAATAATAGAGTTGCTGACATCGTCGATATTTAATTATATCTTAAAATGTCTTATATTTTCATTATAGAAAATAATAAATAAATATAATTGCATTTCTTCTGTAAATAAAGTTTTTGCGATTAATTTATACATTAAACTATTGATTAAAATCAATAATGTTGAATTAGTATACTTGTGTTCAATTTGATCAATATACAAAGTAGTATCTGAAAACGAATATTTTTAAAATATTTACATACATAAGAATTTAATTTTCGTGTTCTAAATATCCCTATTGTTGGATGTAAACGCAGTGAGAACCATGGCACAGTTAGGAAAATATGGTTTATTGAGAACATCCTTTTGCAACAATCCTTGCTTTTAATTTTTCAACAGTTCCATCTTCTTTGAACTTTATTTTTGGAACCCATTCTGAAACTATAACTTTTTTATGTTTCGGTTTTGGAACTAATAACCATGCATTTTCTTTAACCGTTTCGCTCCCAGCTTATCACATGCGATACGCTCGCGTTTGCTCTCCTGTGTCCAGTGTATCACATTTGATACGCTCCGTGAGTTTTTTCTACGGCCCAAAGTATCAATAGAGATACGCTTGATGAGAATGTTTTATTTGATGCGTTTGATTTGAAAGTTTTATATACGGCGTTACAATATCGCGAAATCAATATAGATAGGTTATTTGGAGTATCGATCTTGGCGATTTGGGCTTGGATTTCACTTCTGGTTACCAGGGTTGGGGTAGTTGTTAAAAGCACGTGTTGCGAAGCGGCTCTTCAAATGTAATCACATGATTTGATGGATGCACTTGGTTTCGGTTTGCTTTTTCTTTCTTGCTTGCTTCTTCGAAGTTCGAAGGAGAATTTATGGGGGTTAGGGCTTTTGGTAACAGATGCTCTCAGATGTTCGTTTCATTCAGTTGGTTCTTATTTATAGCGACAGTCATGTCGAAAAGAAAGTGTTTATATGACACTGAGATTTGCGAATTAATGAATGAATCTGACAGTAATGTTAGCGAAAATAATCCAAATAAGTACATACATATTAAAGTAAAAAAAAAAAAAAACGAAGAAAATGTGCCCTTTGCTTTTGTTTGCGTGAAGCGTCAAAATATGTGTGTGAGACATGTGTAGTTGGACTATACATTTTTTTTTTATAAATATACCATACAGCAAAATAAGATTTATTTTTTATTTCTATATTTTCCATGTAATGGTACATCATTACATAATGAAATGAGTGTAATAAATGTAAATATATTTTGTATTTTCTTAAGAGATATGTTTTTATGTAATTATTCTATGTAAAAACATTGAATTTTGGGTTAAATTTATTTTTTCTTTCGTATATATTAAGTATAATGCATTTTAAATAACATATGTAAGTACTAAAATATTTTAATGAATAGCCGATTTTAGAGGAATTTTTTTCAGGAATTAGGCTTAATATCTAAAATTGTCTAGCACAATGTGACATTCCGCAGTACGAAGTCGCGGGGACAGAGAAGTATTTCTTTTTTTCTCTTTCCGGTAAGGAAAGGGGTAATTAATGCATCATGTTCTTCTTTTTTCCCAATCTATTTTGTTCGGTCCAGCGAGAGCTTCTTCAACGCTCGGGCTTGTTTCAAAACAATCCGTAGTTATGGAAACTTGTACATATTTCTTTCTTGGACGACCTCTATCGTCCGTTCTTAAAATCCTAGGTCTTCCTGGTGCACGGTGATTAATGCTTCTGCACGGAGGAATGAAGTCACAATTATCCGAAACTTCGGTAAGAAGACTGATGACGTTGTTTCTCTTTTCGTTATATCTTCAAAATCAGAGGACGTATCCTTGTTGATAGTAGAATTTTGTTTTTCTTCAGGCAGGGTAATGAATTCTATTTCTGACGCTGGCAGATGGTTTTCAAATTCGTCAATAAATCTCACATCTCGGCCTGCTATTATTTTATTGGTTTTCTTATCAAACAACAATATGCTTTCGATTCTGTTGAACATCCGATGAAGATATGTTCGTTCGATCTCTGTTCAAATTTCCCTTTCAATCGTTTATTCAATATATATATATATTTGTCCAAACACTTTGAAGTATGACACACGTGGCTTTGTGCCAAGAAAGAGTTCGTATGGAGTTGAATTCTCGATGCTCTTGCCAGGCGAGCGATTACGAATTTTAATACAGCAATTTATTGCTTCGTCCCAGAAGTTAGAATTTAATCCAGATTGGATTAAGAGACATCTGGCCATATCATCTACAGTTCGATTTGCTCTTTCTGAAACTGCGTTTTGTTGAAGGGTCATAACAGAAGATTTTTCTCTTCGGATGCCTTGTTCTTTAAGAAAAGTTTCGAATTCTGATCCGCAATCTATTATCACTTCGAAGTGTTTTAATTTTCTTCCCTGTTTGATTTTCAACTAAAGTTTTATAGTTCATGAAGGATTTTTTTACTTCATCTTTAATTTTCAAGAAATTTATTACTACATATCTTGATTTATTATTAATGAAAGTAACAAAATAATATGAGCCTGCTTGTTACGGTGCTGACATAGGTCCACAGACGTCAAAATGTACAATCTCTAAAAGATTTTTACTTTTGAATTTAGATTCTTTTGAAAAGGGGGCAACAGTGTGTTTGGACAGGATGCAGATTTTACAGCCTTTTAAGTAACCTTTTACATCAAAATGTAATACTCATTCCATTCTTTCAGTATTTAACCATTTAAGCAGTTTGCCCGTACAGTGTACGTGCTACCCGAAATTGGCCTCTTCTGGTTTGCCCGTACGTTGTACGGGCATCGATATTTTCTCCTTTTCTTTTCTGATTTGCCCGCAATTTTCATTATTGAAAGAGACTATTTAGTATTATTATTTTTCAACAGATGGCGTGGCTTGTCCATGTAAATGAAATGTTTTTCTTCCGGGTTTTCTATGTAACGGGAAAGCGGGAACTTTTCTTTGAAATTTTTGTTCTACTGTATCCCGTGCTTGTGAATCTTATGGAAATTATGAATGGAATAGACGACAAAAATACTTTCTTGTTAGATGATGAACTACATTCTGATACAGATGCAGATATTTCTTCTAATTATTTGGATTATTCCTCAGATGACTCGTGCAGTGAGCTCAGCTCTGATGAAGATTTGAGTTCTTCTTCTTTTTTCTCTTCCCCTCTTGGAATTATATTATTTTATAAAAAATGGAGGGAGAATCCACCAATCAAATTATTTATTTTAATTTTCCTTCTCACTTGGAGGGAAAATATATTCTTATGATATTTTGAGTATCATAGTATGGTACTTAATTATATGCAATAAAAAATATGCCTTTTTTAGAAGGACTTCTGGTAAAATAATTGACCGCTTAAAGGGTTAATTTCCTTAGATCACTTTCATTTAAATGCCCAAACTTTTGATACCATTTTTGAAATTCGATGACGGTAGTTGCCTTTTCAATTTTCGGTTTCAAATAGTATAAATTTTTTTTGCGAATCGCTGTCATCAGAATAGTTCCGTTTGCTTCAATTACTTTTGCTTCTTTTTCGGAGAAACTAACGGATCGATTGTTCATTGTTGCTTTTGATGTTGATATTAAGTTGCATTTTAATTCCGGCACACATAACACATTCTTCAGAAGAATTGCTCTGGAGTGCTTAGCAAGTTGTACAGTTATGCTAACCGAATCTTTGCCGGTTATTTCAGTCGTTTTATATACAGCTAATTTTACGAATAGTTTGTTTCTTTCTTTATTTCGTTGAAAAACTTTTCATCTTGCACATATGAGAGGTAGCTCCACTATCTGAACACCAGGAGGTTTAATTCCTTTTATTCCGGCCTTTATTATAGCACATAGCCGACGATGCATATTCATAAGATTTCACTAGCATGGGCGAGTTGTGTGTTGGGGATGTGTGTTTTCTGTCGAATATTTTTTTGTGACATTTATGTCCATAATTTGAGCAGTAATTACTCTTTAGAAATCTAAAAGACTTCTGATTCGCTGATTTGTTCTGGTTTGCATTCCGATTCTCAGAGTTAATTTTTGAATATTGCTTATCCTTTCATAGTGAAGAGTATAGAACACACTGCGATGAAGGATTTATCTTTCCGTTACTTGCTTCAAATTCTTTCCGCAATTTTATTTAGAGAATTTCAGGATTCGGCAGTTCATCTATGGATTCAATGGCACATCAGAAATTTCCGAAATAGTCCGGAATGATGTATAGGGATAAAATGGATAAGAGATCATCAACTGCATTTCTTTCAGCTTATCTACTTTGTCGAAAGATTCCTTAAGATGATCCGACATATTTTCTGTGTCGGTTATTTTCCGGAACAATAGTTGTTTCAAAAGCGAAACCTTTTTGTCTGTTCCTTTATATTCGAATAAAGTTTAATAAAAAGCCCATTTGAAGTTGTGCAATGTCTAGCATGACAAAGTTCACTTGAGCTGATAGACAATATAATGTCCGCACATGCTTTTAGATTGGTTTCAGTTCATCTTTGTAGCTTTTGAATGGTGTCGGGTGTTGCACCTTCGTTAGGCTTAACTTCGTTGCCGTTGACGAAATCCCAGTGGTCGTTTTTTTTTATCAAGACCGCTTCGATTTCTAGTTTCTATGTTTCAAAGTTTTGGTTGTTCAGCTTCTCTATAGTGTTGAGTTGCGCCATGATTTCAGCTTTTTTTTTTTTTTTTTTTTTTTGATCAGGGATACGTTGCTCTTTCCGCTCAAGTGCCGTTTCAGATAGATTCTGTTGGAATGGTTCATCGTTTCAGTTCCTGGGCCCATAACCATTGTTGAAAGTAAACACAGTGAAAACCATTGCATAGTTACGAAAAGATGGTTTATTTACAGAAAGACCTATATATATACACTCATGGAGACAAAAATTAGAACACCAAGAGGAGTCGTCAAAATGAAACGAAATTTTACATACGTAATGACTATTTTGATATAAGTAAATTACTAGAAAATCAAAGAAAAAGGATCATTTATTTCAGAGAGAAAAGCAAAAGAATGGAGAATTTAATACCCTGTTGAACCCCCTGTAGCGCTAATACACGATGCGATACGATCGGGCATTGAGGCATACAAGTTCTGTATGATATCTTGAGACATTTCATTCCATATTTGCTGTAACCTTGCTTCTAGCTCGTTCAAACACGTGGAATGCTCAATTCACCATCCCAAAGGATCCAAGATATGCTCGATTGGAGATAAATCTGGGGATCGGGCAGGCCAAGGAAGGGTAGTAACAGTGTTGAGATAGTCTTGTGACACCCTTGCGGTGTGAGATCAAGCATTTTCTTGTGGCCAAGCGTTACATGAGTTGCTAAACATGAGGTTGCAGAATATCATGGAGATACCCCTGGGCTGTCATGGTGCCACGGATACTAGGGGTGACCGTGTATTGTTGGCAATGCAACTCCATACCATCACACCAGCTGTGGGAGCGTTGTGTCGCTGTAAAGAAAAGGCAGGATCAAGGCGTAAACCACGGGTCTCATCACACGAACACGATTGTCATCACTGCTGAGATTGAATCTGGATTCGTCACTAGAGACGACCTGGTTCCATTCCACTGCAGGCCAGTTTCCTCGTGCGCGGTACCACTCCAAATGGAGGCGTCGATGGGTGGGCGTCAAGGGCAGCACACGTAATGGGCACCGCGATCCCAAATGTCCTTCCGCTAGGCGCCTTCGTATGGTTCGAGAAGACACAGGGGGCCCTAGTGAAGGTGCTACCTGTGCCTGGATGGCGGCCGATGAAGCAGTTGGCTTTACGCGTGCATTTCTTACGATGTGGTGGTCTTCTCGACGACTGGTCTGTTGAGGGCGTCCTGAGCCTAGTCTTCGTATAAATGATATCTCTCGGACGCATTGGTCCTAACACCTCCTCACAACACAATCAGAACGGCCTAATTGACGAGCTACTCGCCTAGCGGAACACCCAGCCTCCATCATGCCGATGATTCCCCCCCTCTCAAACTGCCACAGCTGCTTCGAAACTGCACAGCTATTGTCTTCGAAAATGGCGTAATTGCATGTCTACCTCAGCTCTTCCTTTGTAAATGATTCAGCACACTCAAAGAAGCTTTGGTTACCTGTTTTATATTCCACGAATGACATTAAACGCCCTCTACAGGCTATACGTAATACGCAATCACGCTGCATTTCTAATCATTTGCATATCTCCCCAACATGTACCTTCAAGCTAAGTGTCGTTACGATCCCGCAATTATTTCTTGGTGCGCTAAATATTTTGTCCATGAGTATATATATATATATATATATATATATATATATATATATATAATTGGCGCGCTAGCAACCGCTTCACGCTTGTAGATTCAGCAGCAGTAGTCAGATTGACGTATTAGTTCTTAGGAGAGAACTTCACTTTCCATTACGCGCATGCGCACCGGAGTTTGTATGGTGTGGGGCATTCTATTTTACGTTGGGGAAATGAAAGCAAATATGCAATGATATCCAACAATTCCCCTTCTCAATGCTTATATCAAATACAAACACAATTTGCAATGATATCCAATACTTATCATGACGTCTGAAACCAGAAGACGAATAATTCAAAAATCAAATTTCCATTAAACTGAAATTTTGACCTAATCAGACCACCTTCAATTTAATAAAGTTATTATGTTCAATGTTGAAGTTTGCCAAATGTGGTATTCAGCTCATGTTAGGGGATGCGTAAGTTTATTTAGATAGATTTGAGATTTGTTGGAATTTACGTCGTATTGAATTTAGAAATTGGATGGATAAATTAAGTTATTGAAGCATTTTAAGTTATTGAAATTTCCAACATAAATATTTAGAAAAAGGTTTCAGGGCAAAAATGTACTAGATTACAAATTGTAATTAAATTTAATAAAATTTATGGTACATAAATTCAAATTCACTTAGTTTCGAATCAAATAATGTATAAAATATCAACTTAAATTTAGTTCAAATAATATAAGTCTAAATATCCATTAAAGTAATAATAAAAATAAGTAATTTATAATCGATTTCTTATAAAGTTTTTCTTCGTTACCAGACTTTTGAATTACTTACAATGAAATATTTCAATGAGAGAAAGGAATTATAATTTTTACCATAATCTAAAGCAGCTAAGGCATAATAAAATGTTAAGAATTTCAAATACATATAAAGAATACGTTACATATAAGAAGAAATCATTTCTTATATACATTTCGTTGCTTCACAGTTCCATTATGAATGTAGTAAGAACCTTTCCAACTTCTCATCTATCATTTGAGTCTACATCTACCTCACTTTCACCTTTTCTTCACATCTCATAGAACATGTCATATTAATTCTGTAAGCTCTAGCAAATGCTATTAATACGTTAAATGAAATGAAATAATACATTACTTTTTACTATAAATACCACTTACCTTTCCTTCTTGTCTAATAGAACACTTCATATTAACTCCCTAAGCTGTCGCGTATTTTATTAATACGCTCTAGATGAGATGAAACGATATATTAGATATGTCTAGTACAACCACCACTGACCTCTTCTTCACGTCTCATAGAACAGGTCTTATTACTTCCGCAAGATCCTGTGTTTAATATTAATACACTAACTGAGATGAAATGATATGTTACATTTGTCTCCTTCTCACCACTATTCCATTAACCAGAGAGGACTTGATTTCAGGGGAGGAGGATACATGTTCTAAGGAAAATTTATATGAAAAGTATGTTCCAATTATTTACCCATTTACACATCATACTAGCTGATAAATTTTTATTTAGTATAAGTGAATGATTTTGTACAACGTGAAACCAATGGTCCAAAATTATGCACATAGCGAAGCTAGTGTAGATAATTCCCCGATAGTGAAGCAAGTATATTGCACACAATGCACAAAATTAGGACACAAGTGCAATATTGAATTATTTATAAGTATTTTTAATGCGCATAAATTAATAATTGAGTTCTATGCTATTTTGGTTTCAAAATGAAATATACATACGAGGTATTATTTTAAAAACGAGACTGACGCTACTACAAAAGTACGCAAGCACAAACGCCAGAGATCGATAGCTGTATAGCTTGAAGCTTTCTCTTTAGAATGCAGCGCCTCTCGTTTCAGTAATCAAATCCGCAGACCCATAGCCTTCGTCCGTATTAGAGGTTTTTTTTTTTTTCGCCGGAAATATGATAAGTGAGAAACGAATTGTGGTGAAATTTGAAATTTGGAAAACACACTACTGAAACTTATAATTTATTAAATTAAGTTAATGGAATAATTAACTTTAGCATTCTCGTATTTTAGAATGGTTTGATCGTTTCAAGATAGTCGAGAAAACTTTGATGGTGATTCACTCCCCGGTTGCCCTTCCAAGTCAAAAATGGATGACAATATCGAAAAAAAAAAAACAGCTATCTGGTCTGGTCTAACAGTCGGTTAAGAATTCGAGCGATTTCTAAGACTGTATGGGTTGGCAAAGTTTCCTACCAAGACATTGCTAACTCTTCCACCAAGACATTACATCTGCTCATTCTCCATTGTCTGTCAATAGCTTCAAGTCAAGCACAACATTCAAGTGTTAGACCATCCTCCTTATTCACCGGATCTTGAGCCATGCGACTTCTATTTGTTTCTTAAGGTGAAATCTGAATTACAAGGATTGAGAGAAAAGATTTGAATCATTGAAGTTGTGGTAGAGAAAGCGACATGTATCCTGAAGGAGCTGACAGAAGACTTTCAGCACTGTTTCGAACAATGGAAGATTTACATGGAACGTTCTATGGATAGAGGAGGGATATATAGTGAAGATGATAATAAGTAAATATGTATGACTACAAAATAAAATACTTTACAGCATCAATCTCGTTATTTAATAGCGATAAATTGTATTCAGATCATATGAAGATTTAACATCTGATATCATATGGTACACATCAAGGGGGCAAATCAGTGGTCTATAGTTGAATCTCCAGTCCTTGCCAGCTTTGAAAAAATCCAAATGGCAAAAAGTAGCAGCAGTCTATTTGATATACTCAAGTTGTTGAGATAAATATCGGACTGCATTCACTATTGGAATGGAGTGTTGACCATATTGAGCACTTACAATTGTTTAAATCATGTTTTAATGTCTCATGTTATAGTTATTATCTTTCTTTTGTTTCTCCCCATTGCTTGCACAAATAGCAAAAGAGCCCTCTTATGCTGATATTTGGAATATTTTCTTTTCAATTTTAAAAATAATCGCGACAGAAATGAGGGGGATGAATGTTTCTCCGGTTCATTACTATTTTCTAAATAGTGATTTAGTTTCACAATGATAGTATTTTATTTTTCAAACACGTAGTATATACTTATAAAATTCGGATATATTTCCCGATGAGAGAAATAAACATTTGAATTTCTAATTACTGAGAAGAGATACTAGGATTACGAATAATAAGCGAAGAATGACAAAAAAATTTAGTTATTAATAAGAAGTAACCGAGTTATATGAATAAAATTTATTCTGCATATTTTTTGTTCGTTATTTAAATAATGTAGTATATTAGAGATATAAATATTGATTCATTTGGTTTCAAGAAGCTGCAGGTTGAAATAACTTGCATTATAAAAAAGATGGATCTCAATTTACTCAGTTCTACAATGGTGGTCATCGAAAGGCCAAGAAACACAGAGAGAAATCTATAACTCTGAATGGTGATTTTCTAGGAAAGATTTAATAAATAATGAAATAATATAATAAAATTACATCTCTATCTCAAGAATTTCGTAGTAACAATATATAAATAAAAATTATATATATGTATACAATTTTTCGATAAATTTAGTTTATTCTATAAGCATTGCAGTCAGTTTTGGTGAAGTCTTGCATTTTGTTCCTTCAGTATAAATACTTTTCGCGTTACAGATGAGTTTTATTAAATTTTTCTTGTAATGAGATCTAATTTTTTTTGGTTTTTGGTTTTTTGTAATACAACTAATCTTTATAATATAATACAAAAATTACTGAGCCTTACATAAAATGCAAAGTCATTCCTTTAAAAGCATAATATTCATTCATAATCTTGAATACTACTTTAAGACTGAATAGGCTTTCAATGAAAAACTCTATATTTTGTACCAAATTAAGTGGTTTGTTCCATTGAAGAAAATGAAATGGATCTTGATTGAGAATAATCTAGGTTTTATTATTATACTTATGCAAAAAAAAATACGTATAAACTTTATTTTATTTACTTAAATCCGAGATGCATTATTTTCAAGAACTAAGTATTCATACATTATTCATGTACGGTGTGATGGCAAATTTTTTTTGCATAATTTAATGGATCTAATTTAAATAAATGTGTTGTGTCTGATGAAGTTATTCGAAACGTCTGCATTTCTACTCTTGTATTTGAAGGATGCTTATAAAGCAGGAGAATAGGAAAATATCTAAAAGAGTTATTTTCTACAAGACTGAGAAAATTTCATCATCAAAAATGTTTTGTCAGGTTTCGTAGAACTTGAAAGTGGGAGAGTTTGTTCTCTTTACTTTTATGCTAAAGAGTATTGTTTGATGGTTCACATACAAAATGAGAATAAAATATTAAGGAAGAAATGTGTCATCAAATCATACCAATATAATCTCGCAATAATGGGACTTAATTTAAGAAGTATTACAAAGAAAATTAATAGAAAGAAAATACTCATTCAGTTATTATGATATAACAGACGTGGTGTTCGAGCACCTCGTAACTCGTATACAGCTCTTGCAGGTAAATGGGACGCCTCTTAAGCAAAATGAAATATTTGTATGGAATATGCTTAACTAACTTATTCAATATCCAAAAGTATTTAGTTTCTTAGCACATGCTATCGATTTAGTCAACAACCAAATTGTCACTCAATCACTTTTTAAAATACATTATTTTCTGATTATCTATTCTGGCCAACCCTTAATGAATAATTTAGTGAGTGAGTGTGCGCTTGAGTGAGTAGTGACTGAACTCGTAAATTAATGCACGTGTGTGGACGTGAGTGCGTGAATGAGTACGAGCCTGTGTGAGGGAATGAGTGAGTGAGCACGTAAGTGGATGAGTCAATTATTCACTCAAATTTCCATTCCATTGTCATGTTATCATTTGCATGAATATAAATATTTAATTGATTAATTTAATATTAAACTAAAAAGTTAACACCTTTGGTGTCCAAACGTGTTCTGTTCAAAACTTTGCATGCAACACTTTATAGAATTAATTTATTTCTTTTTGACAAATTTATTAGTAAAACATAAGCTAATCTGTGTCCAAAGAATAATAATATCTCGGTTATCTTGCAGATATTTTAACAGAGCACCCCCATATAAACGAAACTGCAGCATAACTGGAAAAACACTTATAATAAAGAATTTAAAGTAACATAACTGAAAAGTCTGGTTTTTTTCTAAAGAAATTTACTATATTAAGTATAAAAATAATATTGTAAATACCAAAAAGTATCAAAGACAAAAATGATTTAAACTGTAAAAATTGTGTAATTTTTATTGATATCTTAAATTTCATATGGCATATAATGACCTTATACGTTGACGTTGAAATTCAATGGGCGCCCGGAGCGCGGAGCGCTCCACCAGCCCAAACCTGGCATTTAAATGATACATTGGGAGGATGGATTTTTCATTTTGAAAATGTGCTTCCTAGCTTGAAGTGTCCACAGTATCTTGATATTCTATAGGAGGGTCTTTGAGAAATAGTAGAATGAAGTTGGAGAAAGTATGGCGCCATCTATTGGAAGTGGGAGGAACTTCAGTGGAAATGAAGAACCGAGAGTCGAAGCTGGTAATGATCTTATAGAGTTGTCAGTCAGTTTAAATAGCCCGGATTATTAGTTGAACTAAATAAGTAAAATGTTGTATTTTAGAGGAAGTACTATAATTATTTTATTTCATTTTCTGTTAGTTCAGAGACTTAATAATATTATTCAACAGAACAAAAGAATATTGTACTGATTTTTAACACAAGTTACAAAGAAAGTCTTTAAAAATTAGAAGAGCTCATGGATGTTTTGCAAATGTTTTCTATTTCATTGCAGGCATCAATGAAAAGTTTGGTTGAAGACTTGTTATAGCCCTTTAGAACAGCTATGTTAAATGCAGCTCAGTAAAACCAAACGATGCTTATTTTTTGAGAATTTGAGTGTTAAATACAAGCATTCACAACATTATAAAGTGTACAAGACTAAGATTAGTCTCAGCACAATCTCTTTAGCTTATTGATATTTGTTCCATAACTTATTTCCGAAACGCAAGACTAGAAGCTGTGTTTTGTCTTCGAAAAACAATCGTGGAGAAAAATTCACTAAATTATATCAGTTTTGGAGGAAATTAAATAAAATCTACGGACATTTTAGAATTTCTACCTAGTAGTACCAAATAAATGGCTCTTTCAATTATCCTTTTTCTGTAATGTGTCTTTCAAAAGTAGTGTAATCAGTTATCCCTGTAATACAAAATACTATTAGCTTTTTAAAACTATATTTTTATTTTCTTATAGAATATAGACTAATTTGTAACTTGCATTGAAAATACAAATGTCTTTTGACTCTAGCGTAGTTTATATTGCTTCTTTAATTACATTGACTGAGAGAAAAAAAAATTGTGATCAAAATAAGTTCTTAAAATTATTGAATATAATGAAATTGTTACTGAAATAAAGACCTCAATTATGGAATCATTAACTTTGTATTCCAATATTTAGATTTTTTTTTTATCACCAAAACTAATTTTTTTAAAACAAAAATGTTCGTAATTGAGTATATATATTACAGTCAAATATCTAACTGAACACTATGAATATTACTTGATAAATATGTAAGAAATTTAATTTTGTTATTATTATTGTTCGCAAGGGATAACGTAGAGTATACTTGTATACAATTAATAAATGTTTCTGAAATTTTGTAGGAAATTTTAAATGTATAACTATTTCATATATATTAATTATTGATAAAACAGGTGTGTTATAAAATAAATATGTTTGTTGCTGTGACTAATGGACATAAAAATAATAAAAGGTTTTTTGTAATACATATATAATTTTTACACTCTATAACAAGAAAATGACGCTCCAAGAAGTAATTGTCTAAGGGAGACAAAAATTGGTGATTAGGAAAATTGTGTACAAAATAGGAAAAAATAAAAATTCAGAAAAATTGAATGATTTATTTCAGAGTTACAGAGTTAGAAAATAACAAAAATAACAAGCCCAATAAGATGTTGACACACATCTAGCCTGTATGCAAGCTACCACACGACGTGGCATAGATTGATAAAGTTCCCTGGTGGTCTCCTGCGATATTTATTGCCAAATATGCTCCAAATGTCGGTCTAGGTCATCATCATTCCCTGGTAGATGCAGTCGCTATTCCATAATATTCAAGACATGCTCGAATGGAGAGAGATCTGGCAGGCCAAGAAAGTGTTTCAGAAGCTGTAAGATAGTTTATAGCTACACGGGCTGTATGTGGTCTGGCATTATCTTGCTGAAAAATAAGACCATGGTTCTGCAAAATGAACGGTAGCAAAACAGATCTCAGAATGTCGTCGATGTACCGCTGTGTTTTTAATTGTGCTTGTGTGGACACCAAATTTTAAACATTTGCAAGTTCCGTCCAAAATGCATACGGAATTTCATAACAATCAGAAAAGTCCTTCTTGGTGCGTCGTTTTTTGTTATAAGTGTGCCTCTAATGATGATAAAAGGGGTCCGGCTACCTAGGGAAAGGACACCATAACTCGAGGTTGAGGGCCAGTGTGGCGTGCAATAGGGAAAGCAAGATCGGCACGCTGCCCTGGATGTCTCCAGACACATCTTAGATGAGCGTCAGAACACAGTTGGAAGTGACTTTCATCGGTAAACACTATACGTCCCAGTCAGCAACATTCCAACCTGATTCAGCTTAGTACCACTGTAATCTGTCTTGACAGTGTGCAGGCGTGAGTGGCAAGAGGCGTAGTGGTCGGTATGAGCGTAGATTTTACTCAATCTGCCGTTTGTCACTCGTCATGTCGGTCACTCGTGGGCAGATCGCACATCTGATAGTTGATATCGATGAGTCAGAAGCTGATCTGACAATCACTTTGTCCTCCCAGTCTGCTGTAGCTCGCGGTCGACCCCTACCATCAAGACAATGAAATCTGCCATTGTCCACCCATTCTTGCCAACATCTTCTAATCGGTTCATCACTTCCACAAATATATTGAGTGATTTACCCAACCTGTCTCTTTAAATCTTATGATACGACCTGTTCAAACTCTGACAGTTGCTCGTAATATGCTCAATATTTTGCGACGAGTCATTTTTTCAGTTGTTGAAAGGTATAAATCGCGATGTAACAGAAAATTTGACCAACAGATTGAGAATCGCTTCTTATATACACCTGCTGATTGTGCAGTTCCGATGCACTGAAGCTTCCGCTATTCATTCATTGGACACCAAATTTTAATCTTTCCATGTTCCGTCCAAATGTTTTTGCATGCAAAATTTCATTACAATCAGACAACTCCTTCTTGGCGCTTCGTTTTTTGATATAGAGTGTAAATTAGGTTTTGAAAAAATATTGTTTCATATAAATAAAAAAAATACGTTGGTAAATAATTTTATATTGTCACTAAATACTTTTAAATTTAATCCTTTTCTTAATTTTTAAAAACGTTTAAAGGAAATATAAACGAAGAAATCTATTTTAATTTGTGAATCTTTAGATTAAATTTTAAAAAAAATTATGTTTCTCAAAACTATACATTTGGATAAATTAATTTAATTTTTAAGTCGATTTTTAACATGATAGTATCATATTTTAAATATTAAATTGATAGAAAACGTATATGCGTTGGATTGACTAAGCTCGTATACCACGCCTTTATATCTTCATTGATTTACTCGCGTAAAATTATGGCCGGTCTTTTTTAACATATTTTGCGATGTCACTATTATAATATATGAAGAGTTATCATGAAACATTAATTATTACTAAGAAATAACCGATATATCTGGATAAAATTTATCATTCCTATTAATAGATCTTTATGTACATAATACTGCAAAATTATTGATGTTTATGTTGATTGTTAGGTTTTAGTTAGCCGTAAATGGCAGTAACTCGTGTACCATTTGAAAATAATTTAAAATGTTATTAAGAAATATATAATATCTGATATTTAAATTAAAAATATTTAATACGGTTATGTACAGATAGATTTTAACATTCGAAAAGCGGGACACCATTGAGGAGAGGGGGAAGTTCTGGATTAAAAAAATGGTACCTAAAAAATATCTACCTTTGGTGCCTAAATAAATTTCACACATAAATCATGTGAATACCTTATTTGTTGACATCACTCACAGACAGTTATAAAACTCAATATGAGATGACGTTACTTCCTGGATGACCAACGAATTCCTTGAATCCTGACCCTTCTCCTCTCTAAAATTCCCATTCAGTTTCCAATTTTTGTGCAAGATGTATTTCCTTTGCAACAATGATCCAAATGATGCTAGGTCTCTATCGAAACATATCGCCATAAGAATAAAATCTGTGGAAGTGTACAAAGTGTTCTCTCTTCATTTTATAGCTACAAAATGCTTTCGTCGCTGCTAATATCGAAAAATGCCTCTTTTCATTAAGTCCAAACAATTGTGGTCGTTTTCTAGCTACTGATTAAGGTGAACTTTGTTAATCAGCTCTTGATAATCAGTTCTCAACAATTATTTTTATTACTAAAGTTTAACATTACAAAATTTTCAAAAATAATATGAATCTCATATTCTGGTGAATTAGCTACATGGAAGCCCAAAACCGTATATTCTCTTCTC
>BMAW01059435.1:0-10564 GCA_019974015.1 Nephila pilipes | reverse complement strand
TTCATTTAATTAAATTTTATTTGTGAAAATACAGTTTGGCCTAACCATTTGGCACGATTTCAAAAATTGCTAAACTTGCCGATTTTTTTTTTTTTTTTGCTGAATGTTCAAGTCCACGAAGCCGACCAGGGTAGCCACATTTAGCAAAATACCGCCAAATAATTGAATAAAAAGTAGCTAAAATAAAAATTTTCTTTGTTGACCAAAGTAGGAATTGACTTAAATATTTTTTTATATTACTTGTTTGTTTGAAATTTCTATATAATAAGGTATTGTTATACATAAATTGTCTAAAATATACTTGTATCTCTAGGTACCACTTACAAAAGCAGAGTAAAATTTACCAAGTGAAATTTTCCTTGGAATAACTACTCAGCATCTTCTAAATGTATTGAGATGACTTCTGTTGTTCTGAATATCACATCCCACTCTAGTCATGGATATAGCTTCCCCAACATTTATTTTGCAAATAAAACCGGCTCTGGTTTGTTTGTGCACACCCGTGTCTGCGAAATTCAATATCCTTCACTCCGGAACTTGACAGATGCACTGCTAATAAATCGGTATGCTGTTTGAGGAAGCAGGTGGTGTCGGGACTCAGACACTACTCGATTCGAACACATAAAATAGAATCTCCACAAATCGCATCGAAAAAGTTTTGTCTAGAAAGAAATAATAAAAGTAAAGATAAAGTACACAGCAAATATATTTTAAACGTTTAATTGACATAACGAGTTTTTTTTTTAATGCAATCATTACGTCGAAAAATCGGAAAATTAAAGTGCTAGAATTCTTACATGCAAAAGTTGTACACAAATATTGGCGGTCTAAATATCAGTAATATATTAATATTAAACATTAGTAATATATTAGTATACCAGTGTTTGTATAGATATCAGTAATATATTAATGAACTCGTATATACAAATATTAGTGTTATATTGATGTATCTTCAAATATTAATGTTATATTGATGTATGTGCTAATATTAATAATACACCAATGTATATCAGTAATTGTACAGCATTATGAATGTATGAATGATATCAGTGAAATGTATTAAAATATCTTAGTGAATGCACACAAATTTTTAGTAATGTTAAATAGTAAAGTACAAATTAAATACTAAGGGCAAATAGAATTTATTGAGGAAAATAGGAAATTGCCTAATTACCATTACTGGACATATTTTGTATTGAAAAAGATGTTTTACGAAATTTAAAATTATAAAAGGAAAATCTAAAGTGAAAAACAAAATTCTTTTAAAAACTCTTCAATTCTTTGAAAGATGGAGCTATTAACCCCATGTTTTTTTCATTTTTTAAACTTCTTTATCGTCAACACAACTGTAGATTTTAACGTTTCCATCTCTTAACTACAGGTACCTTTTAATAAATTTTGCAGTTCATATAAATGTTCAGTGCTTCTGAAAGTTATCACAACGTATTTCAAATTGTCTGTTACCAAAAATAACTATAAAATATATTCAGAAAGGTATTTTAAATTATAAATAAGCATCATATTTTATATAGCTGTGGATAAAAGCTAAAGCTACATGATTGTATTTTATACAGCAATACTTTAAGAATACAAATATCGAAAATATAGTTAAAATTTTTTTTACTCCAGTAAACAATTTTTAAATTTAATAATCATTTATAAATTATAAAATAAACTTTTCAAACCTCTAATGTCAAAACCTGATGCTTTAGTAATTACGAAATTTTCTAACAAGATGCAATATAGGATTACAGTTGTTTTTCTTTCACAATGTCAAAGTTGATGTTTTGTTCTCAGATAACAGATGGCGCTGACAAGATTTTCACTTATATGTTGGAGGATTATTTCCTTTTCATCTAAAGTTATTTTTCCTTCGATGTTATTACGAAATAGACTCCACCTACATAATCTTCTAGATCCTATTTGACTTATTTTTTTCTCTCTGTAGATAATAAAATGAAAATAACATATCTTCAAAGACAAAGCTGTTGTCTATTTCTTTTCCCAAGTGCTGATTTTTTTTTTAAAAAAAATCGTGATTTTTTTTTTAAAAAAAATCGAATCTTTATTTTTTGTTCCTGAATTTGAGTTAATTGGAAGTATTTTTTCATGAATGAAAAAAACTGTGACAGAAAAAAAACTGGTAATTCTTGGAAATTTCTACAGTTTTTAAACATATTTTAAATCTCAAAAGCGCAAATTGTTCCAAATGC
This sequence comes from Nephila pilipes, assembly GCA_019974015.1. Taxonomy (NCBI): domain Eukaryota; kingdom Metazoa; phylum Arthropoda; class Arachnida; order Araneae; family Nephilidae; genus Nephila; species Nephila pilipes. The sequence continues at coordinate 8,351 of BMAW01059435.1, read as the reverse complement.
AATGAAAGCAATTGGGGCCTCTTTCAATTATTATTTTGAACCAAACTCCATTTGTTTCACTTTACTATTATTGATTTAAAATGTTGCTTATTTATTTAATTTACTTCTGCAATAATGCGATGTAAAGATCAGCAAATATGATGACAGAGTTAATTAAAATTGGAAGATTTCTACTGTAATTACATTTGCTTAAAAATTCAAATGTCTGTAAGAATCTGACCCCCGCATCTAGTTATATACAGCTGGTCCATGGTTTGAATGGTCGAACCCTGAGGGGGCAATAAAAGGGAGGCGAGCAGGCTGGCGGGAGAGCATAGAATGAGGGAGACGAGGCTACGGAACGCGGAGTGATGAGCGAGGACAATTGTGTAGTTATATGTATGTGTCGTATCCCTTAGAAATGTGTGGAATTAAAATAATTGGGATTGTATCATGGAATGTTTTTTGTTTATTCAAAAGCATACTAGCGGCAAATTCAGTCCAAATCTCTTATGTTAAAAGTAAAGTTAAACGAACCCAGTACTTAGTGTTAAGTACCGGGTACTTACAAAGTCATTGCATATGTATTGCTCTCATTTTTCTGAATCTACTGAAGCAAAAGCTCAGTTTTGTTATGTCCTTCATTATTTTTATCTACAGCCATCTTAAAGTCTAATTAAATAGTTACTAAGTTCAAAATTCCAATTGAAGATACGCAAGAGAATGACATCGCAGTTTACTTAAAATATCCAAGATCATTCTCTCTTTGTCGACTCTTAACGTAGTTAATCCTAAGTTATATTCCAATTCTAAGGTCTAAGATTACCAAATCTCTAATTCCGGTTCAAGCACTTCTGTATTACAGCAGGTTCATTCCCAACATAAACGATGAATTAGAATGCTTTTCTCTAATTAAACAGTTAATAAGTATAATTATACATCTATCAACTTGTCTTTAATAAGTTCAATCTATGCATCTATCAACTTGTCGTTATTTTCTATCTACCTTTTCTTCCTTTTCATTCCTGTTTCACTATCTCTAATTCATTCACCACACTTCTTATCTTCATCTAATTTACATAATTACGTTTCATTTTGATTGGTAAGGTGTTGTAATTGCATGTGACTCAATTTTCCAAAACGTTCCCTATGTTAGTGAAGAGAAAATAGTTAATAGCTCATCGTTACCTATTTACTAAGTTGATTAATGCAGGGGCAAGCATCGTAAATTATAATTATTACTAAGAAATAACCTATTCTTTCTTATGTAGATAATGTTATAAATTACAGCTACTGACGTTGATTTCAAGAAGCTGTGGGCTGAAGTACAGAGAAGGTGGAGTTAAAAAAAATTCTACAACGACTGCCTTCAAAAGACTTAGAAAAGCTATGCGAAATGTAGGGTCTGTACACCACCTGTAAATTAGAAAACTGTTTCAGTAACAACTTGAATTTCATGATTATTTATTTAAATTTATGCACTTATTGTTTGCAAAGGAGGATATTCACCCCCATGGAATTAATTTGAGCAGAATGTGTGAAAGGATTCATGCCTTTCCCTTTCTGTTGATGGTCCCAATGTATCTCTATGACAGGCTCGTGAAAGCAAAAGCTCAAAAGCAAACAGCGAAAATTTCCTTCGAATTACCCATCCTCCTCCTCCATAGCTTGATATACCAAGTTTCTTAAATATACGCCTTTCCATCTTTGCAGTACTGTGCTCACACCCACACCTCTTATATTTATTAACATAAATTACATAGAAATTTTTGTTATTACAAGAATTAGGTCAACTTAATAGAGGAAATTTTAGGTCAACTTAAAAGAGGGAATTTCTGCTGACGCATTTCAACAGAAAAATTGCGAAAAAAAAAAACACAATCCACGATTTAAGGGGGAAAAAATGAAAGGATCAAAGAAACGAAAAAAATTAATACATTTAAAACAATTGCACAAGCTGACTTTTACCTTTGGCAAAAGACAAACCATTTGATAACTGAAGAGTTCTCTTGCGGAAAGTTGTGTAAACAACTAACTGAAACGAAAGAAAATTTTTATAAATAATTTGGCAAATAGCTTTAAATAAAATCTTTAAATAAAAAAAAATCTTTAAAACCTTACTAATTAACTTTCCTAAAATTTTTAAAAATTATAATTATTCACTTTTTTATACAATTTGGTGATATTTTTTTCAAGTTTTAAATTTAAATAGTGACAGAGAATATGAAGCAGATTAGAAACCATTTTAAATCATGAAGCACATTAGAAATTTTTAACGTTCGGGTCAAAATATAAAATTACACCATTTTCCATTTTCTAAAAGTGTAAAATAGTATTGAAGAAATTTCGTAATATATACACATAGCATAATTTTACACATAAATAATTAGTAAAGAGATTTAAGTATGACGCTGCCGTTCTTTAAAACACTTGCTGTTTTATTTTCGAACTTTTTTTTAGTTTTCTGAAGAAATATTTTTATATAAAAGAAATAAAAAAAAAAAATAGAAGAGATGAAATTTATACTTGTAGCAATAATATTCGCAATATAATCGGATCCATTAACTCGCTAGTCCGGTTTTTTTCTTCATGGTTTTACTATGGCTTCTTTTTCATGAGATTTAGATTAATCTTTTTCAGGTATCATCAGGACTTTTTGTTAAAAGTAAACATAAATACGTTTTTTAAAATTTCTTTTGTGTGTATTTTTGGATGAATTCGCCATGGAGTTCCAATTTGCAATAACAAACTATTTATATTCCGAATGAAAGAAACCTGAGAAAGATATATCAAAGGATATTTGCGCTCCTAAAAGTGAGCAAAAAAGAAGTGCAAAGGTTGAGTGGGAATCTTACGAAACCAGAACCTGCAAGCCCCCGGATCATAAAGTGCAGTCAGTGACTTTCATCACAAAAGAAAGAAGATACAAATCTGACTCTAAGCGGAAATTGACAAAAGGTTGTCTTTGAAATGTATCCCTTGAGAGTTTGTGATTAGAAAGGGTCGACCACTTTAATGCTTTTTTATTTCTTTTCTTAGGTTTGAATATTTGGATTGGATACGAATCACCATTTTTCGGAAAATAAAATGGTTCCAGTTTGGAATTTTTGAAAAGAGACTATTTTTAAGATCTCGAGGTCAGTGACATAAACTATACGTTCAGTCATTTTCAGTGGACAAATCTTAAGAGTTATAAAGATTTTCTTTTGTAAGTGATTTCTGTAGTAAATGAAGATAATGCCGAAAGAGTGGAAATTCAACGCAGAAAATTCATATTGATATCAGAATTTATATTTGGGCTAAATTTATATTATAACTGTAACTCACGGTGTCCTTAACTATCGGTTCAATTACCATGAACCCCGTCTACCTCTAGTTAATGGGTTTCGACTGTACGTTATTCCATTATCCAAAAATGAGAGAGATATCCACCACCCGGAAAAACTGCACGTCATTCAATCATCCATTGACGAATACATGACTTATTTAAATTGTTTGTGATATTGACTTACATGTATTTGATGTGACTTAAAAGCATTAAATAAAAACAGAAAATTTACTTGAACAACATCTTTCGCTGTAAGAATTCTACTTTGTTTTAAGACATCTAACATTTTTTACTGTATGCATTTTTGGTGACGGGTAGGGATTACAACCGGTGAATCAAAAATTTTATCCTCAAATTGATAATAGTAGTTCTATTTTGTTTTTACCGGTAATTCAGTGAGTTGTGTTTTTATTACAAATAATTAATAATTCTAAGATTATATTATCTATGAAAGAGAAGCTTCACATATTGATCAAAACAAAATCAGTATACATGATTATCCACATCTGGCACACACAAAAAATATATACAGAGTGATTATAATTAAAGTTTCAAAATACTGTAAAAAAAGAACTACTGATCAGAATAACGTCAAATTTGAACGGATTATTATTATAGAAGAAGGGGGAAAACGTATTGTGTAAGAAAAAAAATAGTTCCTAATTTTAGCAACAGATTGCACCAAAAGCGTCAGAATATGTAAATAAAAATACCTGTCATACGTATGACTCATTTCAGTTGTTATAAAAACGTCAGGTACACTGCCTTTCCTCGTCTTGCGTCTGAGAAGTTCGCCATGACTGTCTCACTGAAGGACCGCGCTCTGCTTGTAAAGCTTTTTTACAAGAACAATGATTGTGCACCAGTAGCTCTGCAGAAGTTCCGGACACTCAAGGGTATTAAAAAAGGCGTTGGACCAATGACTGCCAATAGTCTGGAGAAAATGATTGAAGAATTTGAAAAGACAGGTTCTTTTGATGAGCAATCTGGTAGAGGGAGGGGGAAAATTGGTTCAATAGTCGTTGAAGAAGTGGCAACAGCAGTGCTGAAGGAATCGAACGATGGTGTGCAACCGTAGAGTGCACGGGGAATCGCCCGAACATTGGACAGGCCTGTGAGCACGGTGCATAAAATTCTACGAAACATCCTTCATTGCTATCTTAACAAAATTAGCCATGTGCAGGAGTTGTTTCCTTCTGAGAATTTCTTGCTCGGATGGAAGTGGACAATGAATGGCCGTGGAAAATTGTGTGGACAGACGAAGCCCATTTCCATCTGAAAGGATACGTCAATGCACAAAATTGCCGAATATGGGCAACAGACAATCCACTCGCAACTCAACCAGTACCATTTCTTCCTGCAAAGGTCAATGTGTGGTGTGGGTTTACGGCATCATTTATCATAGGGCCATATTTTTTCGAGGAGACGGGTGCTTTCAGTCCTGTTACCATTACCGTCACTGGTCAGCGCTATGAGTGCCTTTTGCGCATTCACCTCATTCCAGATCTTCAGCAGCGTGGATGTGTGGATGGGATCATTTTTATGCAAGATCGCGCTCCTCCGCAATTATAGAACATGCTGTTTCTCGATTACATCTTGTTACACTCAACGGTGGACAGAATATTGAACATATTTTGTGCCAGTCTCGCGAAATTTAAGAACTAATTTGATGGATGCTTTTTATGCGGTTTTTGGCCTCAGGACAATTAAAAACCGATTTTTCCCATCCGATGTGATATGACCTTGCCGGATTAGCTTACGTGATCAACAATATTACACCTGCGCAGTCATGCACACTGAACAGTACAGTTGGTTTAACATGTAACTTACACCTTAGTAGTTGTTTACGATTCATTTGTTATTTGTAATCGAGCCCTTTTAAATTATGATGCTTAAAGCGCCACCTATTGCTAAAATTTGGAATTATTTTTTCTTTTCTTATGCCATACGTTTTCCCCTTTCTTCAATAATATTCAGTTTAAATTTGATGTCATTCTGGTCAGTTGTTCTTTCTTTTTACAGCGTTTTGAAACATTAACTTTAATTATAATCTTCCATGTATATAAAATCTTGAAAAAAGTACAGGGCGCTTTCAATTCAAAATATGAAGAGGAAATATATTAAAATAATACAATATTCTTTAATAGCTAGTAAACTAGAAAATATAGAATCCAAAATAACTTTTTCCGCGGTGGGATTTTGTGTCATAACGCCCTGTTATTACTTCCTTTTCCAACTGTAGCTAAATTTATTTATAGAATTAAAAAATGACGCTTTCTAATGAACAGAAACCAACAATGACGATAAGCAGTTTTTTTTTTTTTTTTTTCAAGCTAAGAATATTTTAAGTTCATTCTCTATCCTACTTTCTAAGTGGTTCCCTAAGCGTGTTTGAGTTAGAGATTACTATATTTATTAATAACTCCTCTAATGGAACTATTAGAGTACGAATTCATGATCCTTTGTAGCTCAAAAATCTCCTTACTCCATGCGGGTCTGATACCGGTCTCCTCTTGATAACTTCAACTTGCCATCTTTACTACCAACATCTAACTCTCTAATTCCAGTATAAAATTCTTCATTTTCTCATAAATTCAATTTGTCTAATCTATTAATTATTTTTAAATAATTCTAATCTAAGCTACACATAAGTCATGTTTCGACCATTAGGTGAGACTTTTGCCTTAAGCATTTCAAACCCAATAACCCACAAGTATTAGTTGAAAACGAAAATGTGACGGAGCTAACTCTGTAGTTCAAAAATTAAACCACAATTAAGAGACCAAAGAATCGATCTGTTATTATTTTTATGCACTAATATTTTAAGACATGCTGACAAATATATATATCACACATATTTTATTATTTAATTTATAATTATTTGCGTTATGAAAAGTTATTCATGTAAAAGTATTACTTATCTATTGGTGAATTTTATTTATATTATTTACGTTCAGAATACAATTTTGTTCCGTTTTCTTTTGCGGAATAAAAGTTCTAATAACAAATAATTTCTTGATTACACAATTCATAATTACTCATTCTAATTATAAGAGCAAAGAGTTTCGTTTTACTCTATTTTCAATTTTTGAAGCAGTATTTACTCCTAACCCACACCATAGACATTATTTATTTTACATATTTTGCCACCTCACTTATGACTCACTCTCATGACGTACATATTTAGGTGAAGCACTAAGAGCGCCATCTATCATGACAACTGAATAGTTTATTTTCATTCACTATAGTCAAAGTAAACAAGAATCAAATGAAATGTTTTATATTATGAATTTTTATTCTAAATTAACTATTAAAAAATTTTCCAGTTATTTATTGGTTATGTCTAAAAATTTTATCGAGTTACTGTAAATAAAATCAGTAAATTTGCAATCTCGAGTGATAAATTTTGAAAATGTATGTAATTTGTTGCTATTTTTTTTTATTTGCCATAACTTCGGCTACTCACGTATTTGTTTCGATAATTTCTTTTTCTTAACATGCAATGTTTCCTTTGTGAAAAAAAAAAAGGTTTTTATCATAATCAGAGGACAATAAAATCGTATTTTATAATATGCGCTCGTTTTTAAGTTCGATAAGGATACATGTTCCAACTTTTATCAAAAGAATAAAAAAATGATAAGTGAAAGCATGTAGTAAAAATATAATTTCCCTCCAAAATCTTTATAAATCATTAGATAATAACCTTTAGCAAAAATCTTTTATCTGATGAGGCATTGTAACAAAAATAATAGTTTATGTTCTACATTAAAAAAAAATTAATAGCATTCTTTTTTTTTATCTCCCTTATTATGTAAAGTACGCTTTAAAATTCTTTTAAAAGAAACTAAGAAACAAAAAAGTTATTTACTTTTTTTAAAAAAAAAGCATCCAGTTTCTCATTTATCAGTTAATTTGATACAAAATTTCTTCTTCATTATAAGAGAAAAATTACCAATTATAAATCACTGTATTTTTCATGGACTTGGATATTTTCTTATATACAAAAAACGTACAGGTAGTTGAATTCAAAATGAAAGAAAAATAGTTAAAAATTCTTTAGGCTCAATATAATTAAAGAGAGCAGTTGTGAGAAAAGTCAAATATACGATTTAAATTTTTCATATAAATATATTAATTTCACCCTGAAATTTAAATGTAGATAAAATAATGAATTTTTGCATCATTTTTTATTATACTTTAGTTTTTCATTTATTCCTTAAGATATTTGAAATTAGTTCATTATGATTGTTTGCTTCATTTAGGCTTGGCTCGATTCTGCTTTTAGCGCGTGCCAAGAAGCTCTTGTTTCTTCCAGACGGCGTAAGAACCTCAGTGTTTACTTTTCTTGTAATTTTTTTCTACTAATTGGTCCAATGAAAGAAAAATTTAACTTATTGATTAAAAAACTAAAATACCATATGATAATCTGCTTTTGGCACGCTTCAAAATATTAATAAATTCCTTTAAAAACTGGAGGATTTTCAAAAGGAAAATATAAGGAGAAATATATTTAAATAGTGTACGATTATTTGAAAACACTGATAAGCAAATATTAGCTCTTTGGCTTTTTTCTTAAATTTATTGCTAATATTTCAGTTAGATGATATCTTGAGTGAATAAAAATGACAATAGAAATTTATAGATGGTTCTTATTTCTTTGTTCAATACATGATATGTATTTATAGCCTATTAAAATACCAGTTTATGAGATTGTACAACAAAGTGTTGAGTTTACTCCCAGTTTACTTTCATACATTTTATACCACAGAAAACACTTTAAATATGTTAATTAAGTTCACAATTATCTGTTTTTGCATTTATATTGTTATTCGGTATCTTTTGTCCTGACGAATCTACAATAATTGGCAAGCATTTATGAATTCCATTGTGATCGATAAAGGAATTCCGTAATAGATATCTGTTGCTGAAAACGTTCACCATACGCAACGTTAATTGCTCTCACATGATCTGGAAAAAAAATCCCGGTCAGAATGCAAATATATATATATATATATATATATATATATATATATATATATATATA
>BMAW01059429.1:61294-90446 GCA_019974015.1 Nephila pilipes | reverse complement strand
CTCCATCTCTTTCAAAATTTATAAGAATCAAGTATTTCCTGTAAATAATATCTTAACAGTTTTGTAAGATAATTCCTGTAATTTGTAAGAATTTTCATGTAATTAATATCTTAACAATCCCAATTGAATCGTGACTCATCTGACAAATTAACAATTTTTCATTCGTGTCGGGTTCAACTTATATTCTGAAGAACTCGGAAGATGTACTGCGGCCGATAGCGTGTTATTTATAAAGATTCCAATGTTGGTATTCTGCTAATATAACCCATGAACCACCGAAATTTGCATTATTGTCCTCATGGATACGTCTATCAAACAGTTCACATTAATTGTTTATGTTATTTGACGCAGGGTTGCTTTTCTATTAACATTAACTACTCTAAGCAAACATTGTTGGTCTTGGTGATTAAGTAAGGGAAGCAGCCAATGCGTTGTCCATGATGGGTGGTTGTGACTGAAATTATACATTCTTGGCACATTCTTAACATTCTAATCGAGGAATGTAGAATTCCCTAACAATTTTTGAAATGGAATGCTCTAAGCATCTAGCTCCAATTAGCATTAATCTTTTAAAGGGTGATAATTGTCGTTGTGAATCCATAATCACGTCAATAAACTTTTCATATGAATCATTTGAGTATAAATGAAAGTCCTGACAATGCATTGTCAAGTTACACATTTCTTATGCGATGCAACTGCCATCTGGACATTGTATACAACTATGACTCTTGGTACTTCAGGGTGTAATGATTGAGATGTTATTCACTCAACTTCTTCAGAGATATTGGCGCATGTGTCAAATATTTAAGCACATTTCAGTTATTCTTCACTGTTATAATACAAAACTTATAAGCAACTATCATCAGTTAAATCTTCAATTAGAATATTATTATCCTTTAACTCATTTAATAAGAATCATTTTATTTTCAGAAAAATGGAGATCCTCAGGAATTATTACTTCTATTACTTATCTCTGAACAAAAATGCAAAGAATTTAACTATCTACAGTGTAATAAGTTGATGAATGGGATTCAAGATAATTACAACTCTATTTTCAATATAATCTTATATCAAATATACAAATGTATTGAGAAACTATTTTTGAAATAAGTTAGAATGATGCCTGATTGATTATAAAATGGTCAAAAATTACGGTTTAATAAAAATTTATCATTTAGAAAAAACTGAATTTAAAATATTAATTTTAATTAGAATGACAAAACTACCAAGTAATTAAGTTTTCCTTTGGAGTTAATAATGTTTAATACTTAGAATGTCTAAACATATATTAAAGAGCATTATTGCAATCTCTTTACCATTCAACAGAGTAAGTAGAAAATTGGAACATTGGGCTTCTTATTGACAACATTCGAGAATATAATTATAAAGGTTAAGTTACGAATTATGAGAGATTTAATATATGCAGTTGATAGTTACACAGTAGAACTAATTATTGCCTAATTCTGCATCTGAAGGGACGATTCAATTAGCGCAGTAACATTTCGAAAACGGTTAGTGTGAACAAGTTAAATTCAATAATGATCAGGATTTTCATTATGCAATAGCTTAAATAGATTTCGTTGTTGTGTGAATAATAAAACTAGGAGTGGAGTACAGAAAACAGATTTATAATGAAAACTGAACAATCATCCTAAAAGAGGTCACATAATAGTAATGAAATAAACTTCGAGAAGTTTTTATCACATTACAAATATTTTCAATACGATTATATAATTAAAAAAATATTCGTGAATATTGAATCAAATATGTCAATACCACTTTATTAAATGGTTAATATAAAGCGGTGAAATTAGTTATTTTTTTTATCTAATATCGCTCATATACTGTAACTTTTTAATATTGTCCTTATATTGTATGGACATATAAGTAATTCATATATACTAGATACTTTTCTTCCAGTAAAAAATATACATTATGAATTCTCTTGTTGTTAATAATAGTTCTAAGAAAACGAAGTTTATAATAAAATGTTTCTAATAGCATTAATAATCCTTCACTCAAATTCTAGAAAGTATACATTTTCTCAACTATGCACATAAAATAACCTCATTTCCATAAAATGTACCCAGAATTGTTTCAATATTCAATTTTGTTTCCACGAATACTTATAATGAAAAAAGACATGCCGAAGGGTTTTTGATATTAAATTAACGATGTAAGGTAAAGTTATAAGAGAAACACACACACACGCATATATATACATCATATATCTGAAATTTTGATTATCCTTTTCAAAATAAAATCTAATGTCTACCAAAAGATTAATTAAAGCGGTTTTCTACTCTCTGATTAAAGCTTTTATCTATTTACCAAAAAATACATTTAATCTTTTATAATGATAGCATAATTTTAACAAGGCTGTAGCATTTTACTCTGATGTATTATTTCAATAAATATTACGGGAAAAAGAATTTTGCATTCATATTTGCAGTAAATTCTTACTAGCTCTTATAATAGCAGAGAGTTTATTCATAAAGCATTTCAAATTGTTACATTTCTGCTACACTGTTAAATTTTATTCAGCTTTTAATAAATGTGTAGTGAATTTCCATTAATAATTTTTTAAGTAACATTATGAAAATACACAACCCTGGCTTTTATTCATAAAGCATTTGGAATTATTACATTTTTGCTACAATATTAAATTTTATTCACTTTTTAATAAGTACATAGTTAATTTCTATTAATAATTTTTTGAATAACATAGTGAAAATACACCACTCTAAGTGACTGTCTCAGTATTTTAACTATAAAAATTAATACTAATTTAATAATAAAAACTAATACTAATTTAATAATAAAAACTAATACTAATTTAATAATAAAAACTAATACTAATTTAATAATAAAAACTAATACTAATAGAAAAAGCAATTTTAAATAATATCTAATCAATTCTACGGATGGTAATAAAAGGAGAATTATAAGAGTCTCGTTGTACAGTAGTTTCCTTTTTGAAAATTCTGTCTTCTTATAATAAAATCATTGTATGAAAAAAATATAAATAAATAAAGTAAAACCGAAAACTATTAATTTTTTTTTCTTCTTGAAAGTGAAAAAAAATTATTTTCTTTTAAAACAAATCAATGAAACTGATCTTTATGTGATTGTGAACTATTTAATTTACATTTCCTGAAATATCAGAGTGAGAAAAATGAAAAATGATTTTTGTGAAGTGAAATTATTTTACTTCCTTCCTTTATTTTTTTTTTCTTCTAATTGTTTCACACGAGTTAGAAAAAAACAATAACTTTCTTCTGACATATTCAAATTCAAACAATCAAATGAAATTTATAACACAAATTAACTTGATCTGAAGATGTCGGAAAAATAATAATAATAAGGAAGCTGCATTAATTTTTTTTAAATTTATGACTCAAAATAATCATCATTCTAATTTAACGTAGAATCATGCCGCTACTTATTCTAAGAGAAAACTTAAATAAACCTTTTTGAGTTATTTTGTTTTTCTAATATTTAATGCATGTTTTTTTCCCCTAGTTGCTATTAACTATTATTTTTTGTTTGCAAGATAATTTTAATAGTTAAAATATATTTTATTTACAAAATATAAGTGTGCAACGTCATTTCTAAAAAAATGATAGTTATTTTTGAAAAATCTTATTCCGTTCACATTTCTTTTCGTTCCAAAAATTTCTTCAAAAAATTCTACATTCTACATTTACAATACTCCTATCTGAAATATTGTAAATGTAGTTATAATTAAGTTAATCTCATTCAACAAAACAACCCGAATTTGGGTGAATATAAGCAAACGTCATAGATTGATTGACCAAAATGAGTTAAATATTAATTTTAAGGCTTCCAAATAACATAAATAACTTTCATATCAATTATCTAATCAATACGTAGTTCATTTAAGGATACCCAGGGTTTCACAACTATATAATCCTGTCTAAATAGTATTGAAAAAAATTTTCAAGCGGAAATTAAAATAAAAAGAATTATTACGAATTATTTTGTGACTTTTTAATGATTTTATAAATATTTTTTATTACTCTGTGACGTATCCTAATATAGAAACCACTGATTAATATTGGCTATTGGATAATGACAAATAATTTTGATAAAGTTAACGATTTAGAGTAAGATTTATTTGTTTGAACAGGAACCCTTGATTGATCAGACGGATAATTTTTTTTAAAGTAGCAGAACATTTTGACAATCAATTAGAATGAGAATGATTAAATTCTCATAAAGCATATATTTAAAAAACTTATTCTTAGCAAAATTTCTAATGTGTTTCCCCAGCTACATACTGTTTTATCAAAATAATATATTGCTTTCTTAAGAGAAATTAATTATTGAATTATTTGTATCTGAAATATATACGTTTATATAATATATGTATTTAATTATTTCTAGCAATTCAGATCCCATGACATTTTTTATTCAGATTATCTAAATTAAACTTAGAATATTTTTTTCCTGGAAGATTCTTGGTTCTTTCGACTAAGGTTCTATAAATGAATGTAAAACGAGTTGTACACGACAATTCTATATTAAAAAAAACTTCATGTAACGAACAAATTACTCAGTCAAAATTAATTTTTGTATGATTAAGCAAAGTATATTTATTTTTATTAAGTTTAGAATTTTCGAAACTACTATTTAAAATTTAAATGTTCAATTTTCATTCGTTAAAAGTACTGCTTAATTATTTGAGAAAAACATGAACACGTTATGCGTCTTATTTTGTGTGTAATAAAAATAAGATTGTTCTTTTTATAATGATATACAATCATAATTTTTCTTTGATGATACCATGCAAAGTTGCAAAATGAATACTGAAATAATCTGGTTGGTATATTTTAATTAAAACGATCTTCAAATTTGCTTTTAAGTTCTTATTGAAATTTAAAAGGATTCATCCATATTTTATAGCCCGTATCATAATTCTGAGCACCACTCGCCAAAAGTTATCGGTTATCATAGAACCATTTTATATATAATAATTTCATATTACTTCAATATCCTGCCTGGTTATGTAAGAAATATTCATAATTAAATATTTCCTGGCATCTGGGAGAAGAATGTTTTTGAATAACTATGATGTCAAAATTGAAATTCATGTAATCATTATAAGTAATAAACTAATTGATGGGAAAATATACTAAGAAATAAAAAAAATCTAAAAAGTTTCTAATTTTAAGTATTTAAAATGTATCATCAAATTATTTGCGTTTTTTCTTCAATGACTTGAAGAGTTTTCAGATGAAAATTAAAGAACTACGTTTAATTTTTTGTTACGTTTTTACTCTTAATGCATGAATCTGTGAAAATCGGTCTGCATAAAAACTATACAGAATTATGTAGGGTTATATAGGAAAACTTCGACTGATGATAGTGCACAGCATTGCAAACAATTTTCACCAGAGAATGCTTAATCTAAAGTGAAACGGAAACGTACTATCGCGTATCGCAGCGGCCGCTATATAAACGTTAAACAGCTTTCTTGATGAAGTTTACCTTGAGTAAAAGAACACCTAGCATGTAAATGTACCTGGGAAAGAAAAAAATTCTTTGTACAACCTGCATCAGAAAAGAATCCCGTTTCGCTGAACTGCCGATGCAAGTACTACGTCCCTGCTACTCTCATGATACTTCAGTGCGTAGCTCCGTAGATGAGATACGTGTCTGTTTTTTTTTTTTTTTTCAGTATTACTTTGAGTCAGTATCCTGTAAGTTACCACTGTTAAAATAGTTGCATGTAGGAGTACCTTCACATGGCTGTCGTTGATGTTTATTTATTCTAACCAATGTAGTTTTTGTTATGATTTCTTCTTTCTCAGGTAGCAATTGCATGCACATTGCTCTTTTTCTCTCTATTAATCACAAGACGAATGCTGTTTTAACATTTGCGGCTACTGCGAAATGTGCTAGCACGTTGTGTTTAATTTCATCCCATACATTCCGTGCAGAAGATTGTTTGTTATGAACTATCTCCCGTTAAATGTTTCTAGTCTAATAAGAATCATCCTGTGTATCTATTTGTACTAATAGTTTTATCTTAATTTAAACGTTGTAGCTCACATTATCAAATTAAGAAGCAAATTTATTATTTTGCATACTGCTTTTAAAATTAGAGATGCCTATTTAATATTACATTAAATGTCACGTCTACTAATGTTAGCTAGCCGAGGAAGCCATAGTTATCTCACTGTTTTTAGAATGTATTATTCTACAATATGAATATCATTTAAACACATTTGATTTGTCTTTCAATACAGACTATGTTTGAATATCTCTGATTTAGTTCCTCCTAAATTTCTTTCAAGTTCTTTAATTAAGATGATTTTTCTGTTTTTGATACTTTTAAAAAAAGAAATTGTAATGTATTTATTTGTAAGAACTTTCTGCAAGATTCAACTATTATATTATATTTTACTATATTTCCTATTAAGATAACTTATTACATTATAATTTAACTTATTATTTCCACTAAACTGATTAATTGTGATAATTTATTTATACAACGCATTACCATTTATTTTTATATAATTTATTTAACTTATTCCGATAATTATTTACTAATTTGTTTCTTATAGAATTTTGAATCTTATAATTTAATTATTTGAATTTTGAGATCTATAATTTAGTTATTTGAATTTTGAGAAGGGAGATCTTGAAAAATGAAGAAATATTTTTCAATTTCCTTATCTCAAAATATTATTTCAAATAAAACCATGATTTTGCTGATCCATTCATGAGGGCAGATCTTGATGGAAAGTATTTCAATTCAAAATCTCACTTAAAAAGCTTATTTTTACCTCAAAAATAAAAACTATTTTATTATAAAGGTGCATTGGAGACTACAAATGCATACATTTAATTTCTTAAAATATATTACTTCATATTAGTTTAATTACAATTAACTCGATCTTGAGATACATTAAACTGTAATATAAAAACCAAGTAATAAAAGAATTGCCATCGTAATTTATTTTATCAATTATATTACCACGCTGGGTGTTGACAACATAGCAAATCATTTTTATAACCTCAAACGAAATATAAATCTCGTATTTTTTTATGAAAATAGTGATCAAATTAAATTTTAGTTAATAAGTATATTCATATTTCATAGATTCCAGAATCAGCATATCATTAAACTCTCGACTTGCCTAATCTAGGAGAAATAATGTTTTTATGCAATAATCTTATATTTAAAAAAAATATTTTAATTTTTCACAAATGCTATACGAAGTAATACAATAATAAGTTTAGGAATAGAAAAAAACATTGTTTCACTGCAGTCAATTTGTTTATATATCAATAAATATAAATGCAAAAAAGAATTTTCTAGAAATAATCAAGGAATATTTTTCAATTGCATCTGACAGTAAATCATTCAAGAAATGAATTTCCTCTCAAATATTGTTAAATGTTTCACAAAGCATTAATAGATTTGTAAATATATACATATCAGTGGAATAATTCTGTGTTTAGATTACAATTAGAAAGCAGTTTTATACGTCTATTGTTGTCAAATTTTCAACACTCATGCATTCTTTGCGATACAATCAAAAATTTATATTCATCGCGTAAATTTATCAGTACAGCACAGAAGCTACCAACGCGCATTGTTTGATATTCCTTGTATATTCGATTCTCTCAATAACACTAATTATCGCTTGACAGGAATGTGAGTGGTGCATCAATTAAGTCATTACGCATGATTTCCTTATACAGTTCTACATCCCTGTTAAGATGTCCGATTGAGCAGTATGGGCATGTACAGTCAGCGAAATTATATTCGAGCATGATTCAGTGGTAATCAGAGTTGAACTGATTCGCGCGACAGTATACTCGAGTGTTTGAGAAGATCCAATCGAGTTAGTAAACTAGCTAATATAAATTCAGTGGAAAGCTTAAATCTAAATTACAAATTTCAAAATAAATGATAAATGTGAAATGTTTGTAACAAAATATATTCTTTGCATTACTGAACTTAAATAATGACATGAAATAAAGAGCATAAAAAAAAAAAAAAAAAAAAAGAACTAAAAAAATGTTTTATTTATGAAAGGTATTTAAATAGATGCCTTTAAAACAACTATGCATAACTGAAATGACTATAATCCATTTTTTAAAAATTTATATTTTTGTCAACAATGAAATGAAAATTTCAGTTTAGTCTTTTTCTTTTTTTTTTAATTTTTTGTTCTAAGCATTTTCTTCTTATGAGTGTGCTTCTACTTTCTCTAATAACGAAGCAAAAGATTGTAAAAATTAATATTGAATCGGTAATGAAATACGTTTTGAGATTTAATGCAATTAACAAATTTTGTAGCATAATGAATTCAACGCAATCGCGTTTTTCACGTACGTGTTTTGTGTAACTCATGCATATGCTTTAATTTAAAAATAATTAAAAATAACATTTCCTGTCGTATATTCTTTTACTTTACTTTAGTTTATTAATCTGCACTTTTATTGAAAGGAAACAAGTTTTTAAAGATCAATGCGGTTTTTAAACAGTTAAATTTAAAAATTTTACATATACTTTTTACATTTAGATGTTAAAAAATAAATAAATAAAATAAGTGTCTGGTTATAAACAGGACAACAAAAATATGGAATAATAATAATTTATAAATTTATTCGAATTTCAGGGCATTATATTCAAAGATGTTCGTATTATAAATAGAAAAAAATAGTACAGAATAAGTTGTTATTGCATAAAATAAAATAAATTAAAATATATTTCCATTTGGGGAGTATCTTTGTTACTTAAGCCCTCTGAAATCTTAAATGTAAATCTAATCATAAAATTAAAGTAATACGTATCCCTTTCATAAGTGATACATATCATATCATAAGAGATACATATCATAAGTGATACATATCATAAGAGATACATATCATAAGTGATACATATCATTTCATAAAAACTAAACTCATATGTATCACTTTCATTTGTAATAAAACAATCACAAACTACTAGTTGAATAATTTAATAAAAATACTTCTCAAAGCATTATTAGTTATGATTCAGAAAGGGAATACTCTCTTCTTGTTCATTGTTTCTCTATGCGGTTACTAATAGGTTCTACATATCAATCTTACCCGCATTCTAGAGTTTCAGGAGATGGATAAATCCACAATGGTGGCAGCTTCGACCAAACTACGTCGGACCTGTAAACTTTCAAAATGAAACACACACTAAGTATCATCTGTGTATAGTTCAATCCCATTGTATCCTTCTTTACACTTTATATTCAATTATCATGAGGATTTTAGACCATCTTTACAAACTTTCTCCTCTTGCTATCATAAGAAGTCTCAACCCTTATTTGAGCTGAATATTTGAGTTGTTTAAATGAATATCTAAGGAAATCGAATAAATTAAAAGCCAAATTCAGCAAGTAAGTACCAAAATAAATGTAAAGATTTAATAAGCTATTTGAAATTTTACTATCATAAATCTTACAGTCTTCTGGCACTACAATAAGAATAAACTATATTAGACAATTTATTCACAAGCAATTAATTTTAAAAACAATTTCACTTAATAACAACTAGAAAAAAATTAACTACTCCTTTTTCGGAAAACCACACTTTTATAAGCAATCAATCTTTAAAAAAATAATAACTCAAAATGTGTTTTTTTTAATTTTGGAAAAGATTACGTCATACCTCGATACATCGTTTTCAAAAAACTGATCTAAGACTTTAAAAGGATTTTTAAATTAGGTTATATTCATGCAAATTTAATATCCATATGGGTAGGGAAATTTTTACAAAATCTCAAAAATTATCGTTTTCTATTTGAAATATTTCTATAAATACTGCGAATGAATAAATTAATTCATACAGTAATACAAAAATAATTGCTTCAAAATTTCTGGTTTAACTCGAGAGGTTTTTTAATGCATGTCTATTTTGCCGCATTTTGACAAAATAAAATTTATATTTCTTAAATAAATATTACAATCAGTTATTTATACGTTTTTCAAATAAGGAATTTATGCAATATTAATAAACATGTATAAATATTTCTTAACATTGTAATTTGTACGCTTTTTTAAAAGACGATTTTTTGATAAAGTTGATATTTTGATAACTTAATTTATCTAGAGATATTATTTCTTTAATAATTTTACAATTATATTACTACACAACCGATGTAAACTTTTCCCCAATTTTTTTTTTATTTATTTGCACAATATTTTATTGTAAGAAATACAAGAAATATATTCAAATTAGATGTATCTATTTAAAAACAAGTACAACATACATATTATACAATTGAAGCATGCTCTTACGAATAAAACGAAATACGCGTGCCACTCCAAATTGTTTTTTGATGTTTCGTTTTTGTAATAATTTATATATTTTATTTGCAATTTGAGAAATATAAAAGAAAACCCTAGACAACTCTTTAAAGCTCTTTTTACAATTTTCTAAGATATGATACACTTTGGCTGAATCAAAAGTAATATATTGTTGTTACATGAAATACAGTTGAAATAAACTACTTTTCATGTCATTTCATTTGTTGTACAGCATCAATGAAATAATCTTCGAAAAATTGATTTACGATTAAGTAAAAAAATATCATACATACGAATACACGAAAGATTTTTATCATTTGTGAATACATATCTACATATACAATTTTAAATGTCACTGCAAAAAATTTTTTAGTTAATTATTAAACTTAAATGTACCTTAACTTTCATCACAATTGTTTCTTTTCACAAGACTTCAATACTTTTTGGATGATTAGAAAAACAAGCAGAAAAAAATGATAACTTTATCAAAAAAACCTTCCAAACATGAAATCTATATTCAAAAAAAAATAATTTGCTTTTTCTAAAATAACGATTTGAAAAACTTACATTCTTTAATTCAATAAAAATTACATGTAGTGCTATTTATTCCATATTCTTCCTTTATTCTACGCCAGAGAGTTTTAAAATATTCTCTATCGTCGATACGAGATAGAAAAAACAAAAAGAAGAGTAAATCTATTAGTTCTTATTCAGATCAATACCCTAAAATATGTGCTCTCAAATGTGGAGATGAAATCAATTATTCAAATTGGAAGAACTAGTTTCTTACTTCAAAAGAAGAAAAATCTTTCGAGTTTTATAAACAACTTTTGGAAAAAGTTTCTACACCTGTATTTCTTTCAATTCAAATCCAATGTATATATTTAGACCAATTTCTTTAAGAATGTAACATGTTTTGTTTTTCTTTAGTCGTATATCATCATTTCGTATAACATATTTTAGAAGATAAACATTTAATCAGTATTGTCCTTAATATTTTGAGGTTCAAAATTACGAGGTCCGTCACCAATAGCCCTCGTGTTGCTTTTGGGGTGATGTTAATAAAATCAAACTAATCCTTAATATCTTCTTAAATATTTTGGAAAATACAAATTAATAAAATTCTGCTATTTAAATAAATTTTAAAGTAGGTTTCGAAATTGTTGTTTGTGTAAGTTTTAATCAGAGGTGAACGTTTTTAATCATTAATTGACTAAAAGTTCAAAGTTAAATTTAATATAAATTTTAGTCGTTTATAGATTTCTCAGCTCGTAAAAAATAAATACTAAATAATATTAAATCTGCTAATCATTTATAACACTTGGAAAGTAACTGAGTTACGTATTTAGTTTTTTAAGAAATTGCAGTAAAAGAAAACAGGATATCAATTAAAGAACATAGTTATTGATCATGTCAAAATATACACAAAATAAATTGTTAAAAAATATCAGGAGTCTTAAGCTAGTTCCTTAAATAAAATTATTTTTCAATTTATAAAAAGATGTGATGGGAAACAAAATAGCATGTCTAAGAATAAAAACTATCGATTAGGCAATGAAGATAAAAAATGAAAAAAAAGCTATAAAAATCTCTTTAATCACAGTTGTAAATTAATCACAGTAATTAATTTGCAACTTAATTCACTCTTTAATCACAGTCATTAAATGTATGGTGCATTTTAAATGCACCATACATTTAATAAATAGTCGTAAATCGATTTATTTGAGATAGTTAATTTGAGATAATATAATCTTCCATGTTTTCTCAAAAACTAATCTAATAACTAGTTGGTAACATTATGAAGGATTTTTAATCAGAAATTTTGATTTTAATGAATAAGCAAAAAGAGTATTATTTACACATAAATGAGGTATACCACTCTGCAATAATTAATACATTATAGTAACTTATTTCTGAATATAATTTCTACAACCAGGTATTCAACAATAAAAGAAAGTTGAACGTATTATGTAGAAAATTAAGCATGTCAAAAGCACAACTGACACAAAGAGCAAAATTAAAATTAGAAAGTTTTTTCCGAGAAACTAATTTGATTTTATTTAATATCGAATTCATATATTGTGGATCAATTTACGATTTTATCCCCCCTCCTTATCTGTGCATATCGTGAAATTTACAATTTAAACTACAATTTTTGAAATCTTGCTCTTTATGTGATATAAAAATATATTACGGGATTTAAATCTGGTTAATTGAATTATATTTCACTCAGATAGCTTCTTTTAGATACGTTTATGCATCTAGTACTTTAAATAGTTGAAAATTTATTACTTTTGCTCTAAAAATTGGAGATAAAGTTACTAATGCATATATTTTAATGAAATAATCAAGTAAGTTATCAATCTCAATAAAATAAAATGTGTTCTGGAGTATTAAATTACAAATAAATGACAATGATTTAGTTGATCTAAGCATGACAAATCCTTTTTAATGAAATTGTAGAAAAATAAATAATAGAGTTTCAAAATTTTTTAAATTACTTTGATACTCTATCATTATCACCTTCCTAATGATTTCCCATTCGTACTTTATGGTACAGTCTAAACTTGAACCCAGAATTCAAAAATAAATTTCATGCAATCAAACCACAGAATTGTGATGCATAAGAATAAAAAATATGATTAGGAGCATTTTGTATACAACTGATGTTAAATAATGAATAGCCAATCTTAATTTGAAGCCATTTTAGATATGCAAGCTGTCATGCAAAAACTATATACCTTCCTACCATCAAAAAATATTAAATATCTTCTTCAGAAATATCTGTCATAATATTTATGTAGATTAAATACTTAATTTCTAAACATACATTAATATTTTTTTTCTAAGTAATCCATATTTCCTGAATCTATTTTCATTTTTACAATGACATTACTTTTCTTATGCAACGTTTTATCCTTACATGTTTAAATATTTTTTATTCAAATACATGAAAATAATTTTAAAAATAATGTTATGAAAAATATTTTGTATTTCTGAAATTATATTGCTAGAAATAATTATTTAAATATAATTTTCTTTTAAGGATACAATTTTAAGTTTATATTATAGTTAAATTCATTTGAAACTTATAATGTATGACTATGTTTTAACAGTTAAATAGTAATAACTTATAGTTGCTTTATATCAAGATACATTCTTTATTTAACAGAGAAACATGTACAAAGCAAATAATAAAGTGAAAATATGTGACAAGCATATAACAGTCTATCACTTCTTCAACTCTGAAACTCGAAATATAGTTTTACTAATGAACACTTCTATTTTTAAAGTGCTTACAAATTAAGCGATCACGATGTCTGAAGATTAAATTCATTATCTTTGACAGCCTGGTAAGTTTGATTCATTATTCCCCGCCGATACTCAGTAACCGATATTTATCGACAAATTAATAATGAATAATTCAATGTTTGCTTAACTATAAGACACTTTTAATAGCAGTAATTACATCTCGCTATCATATAGTGCAGACTGGTCCATTATACATGTAGGAAAACCGGAAATAATTTATATTGATCTAATTGTAATAGTTCAATTTTGAAACAAACAACAACAATAAATGTTCGAAGTGTTACGAAGCTTTCTCACCTGCATGAAGCTAATTATTTCTTGCAATTTGGGGAATTTGTGATATTTTAGATTATTTGTTATGTATTTAATATTTCTTACAGTTTTATAAAAGTATACATTTTTGAATTTATTTTTATTGTTCATAAATACAAAATCTTATTATATTGAAAGTGTAAAGAAACTAAGCTTTAAAAATAAAATTTAAGAAAATTTTAAAAATGCAATCATTAATTAATTATTTTAATGGAATTTTAATAACATAATAGTCTACTATTTGTTTGTTAAATTCTATTTTAAGCATTTTGATTCTATTTAAAATCATAATCTACACACTTTTATAATATCTGAGTCAATTAAGGGTGTTTTGAACTTTAATTTTTTAATAACAAGTTCTAAAAATCAATATCAATCCTAATTAAATATAGATTCAAAACATAGTCCTTTATTTAATAGTTTCTATATTAAATGCCTCGACCTTATTACTTTTTCAATATGAAGATAATTCTCTTTCCTTCTAAAAATGATCCTTACCCATATAATTTTAAATTAGTTTTCAAATCTAAGTACTCTATGCATTCTTTAGTCTTCTTGGAAGAGGTCGCAGTATATAAATGGAAACAAAGTTTTTTAATGCGCTTTCTATTGACATTTTAGCTGCTTTATTTTTTAAATGAATGGTGGTTATTTTGTGCTCATTGCAAATGAAATTAAATAGTTTTAAAATGCGCGTATATGAAGTCAATTTTCTTAAATTTTCTATTTACACTAAAAAACATGTAATTTACACTAAAAAACATGTCCTTCTTTTCTTAAATTAGTTGTTACTTAATTTAATTCTAACTATCCACTAGATTTATATCAAATATTTTCAATTCGGTTGAAAATTAAAGATATAAGTGCTTATGGTCTCTATTTCTGATTATTACTTGATATTTCGTTCTTTTTTAAATAGAAAAAATATGTCAATATAGCTACAATTTTTCTAATCGGTAATTTACATACAATCTTATTTTATCTTTAATATTTAAACTAAAATAACTTATTATTTCTAATAATTAAAAAAGTTTAATTTCCCTTGCAATAATAAAGTGCATTAAACTCCTTTTTTTCTTACTATTTCCAACAGATCTGACATACCAGTCAATTTAAAAAAGTAACTAAAAATTTAAAAACGACAGAAATTGAATAGTTTACGTGTTGTTGTAATGTGTTACAGCATATTTTAATCGTAAGAATTTAAAAAGAAATGAGCTATGAATTTCATTTATTTGATAAAATAAACTTTGTTTTGGCATCTAATAAAATGAGTGAGAACAGACAACGTGAAAAATAATCTGTATATTTTTTTTCATTTTACGTAGCATTAAAACTAACACGCTGTACTCATACCCCCGTTCATGAGAATTTCATACGTTGTCAAGTTTGAATATTCTCCTTCCTTTCCCTTTTTGTGATTCATCGAAATGTATACAAAACTTTTCGTGGTTATGCTTAAAACTCAATTACATTTGTGAAATTTCAAAGAAATGAGTTACGAAATGTTGCTACTTTCAGATAACCTGTAAGAAAAGCGGATAAATAAATATTAATTCATGAAAAAGAAATCACATAAGTTTTTAATTTGGTTATAGTGCTGACTGAGAATAATAATTAGTTTATTCCAAATGTTTTATAAGGCGCCATATTAAAAAAATGCGTTTATTCAACTACTTCATTGTATTAAAAATTTTATTTCAAGATTTTAATTTCTTGCCTCATACTCTCTTATTTCTCAGGGAGGCTTGAATCTAATAAATTTTGAAGACAATTATAAATGCATTTAATGTCATTTATATTCTACAACGAGTTTATAAAGTTAGAAAACAAAACAGTACTAAGCACTAAGAAAAATGTGTATCAAGCCATTATAAATTGAACAAAATCAGTGCAATCCATATCCATTTTTTATTACTTCAAAGAATCACTTTGAATAGTGATTTCAAACTATTATTTAAACACTTATTATGAATTTTAATCTTGTAAGATCTTGCAATTCACCGATAAAGTACATTTAAATAACTAATAAATTGTTGTAAATAAATTCTTTTTTTGTTGTAAAATTATTGAAGAAGTGAATATACTTTAAAATAGAGATGAAGCCTGCAACAGTGACAGTAAGACATAGGAATAATAACTCCTTCAAAGAGTTAAGCAACAAGAAATTGAACAGGATAAGAGTCAGCGACAGTGACCTTAAATATGACCAGCAAAGTAAAGCCAGTAAAATAAGTGTAAAATACATATATTCTATAAATGAAAATAAACAAGGTAAATTATATTCTATATATGAAAATAAACAAGGTAAATTATATTCTATATATGAAAATAAACAAGGTAAAATGCTTAACTCGCTTTCGAATCCAAAAGGCGGGATTAATTAATCTGCCGTTTCGCCTCAAAATCCTAAATGGCAATTTGAATTATTCCAGTGATTCTACACAGTAACTACTTGAAAGAAGGACATCCAGATTGTTATTATTTTGCAGAATGATATATTAAAATATAATTATTTACAGATATTAAATTTGATACATAAATTAGAATACAATTATATCACTCAAGTAAAATATACTCGACCGATGAGTTCGAAAGTTCATTTCGTAATGTTTTTTGTTTTTCGCTCCAATCTCTTCCTCACTTCAGAAATCGTCTGGTTTCCTCAGCTCGGTGGCGTGGCTTGTAGCAGAATGGAACAATAAGGGTGTCAGAGAGCATGTCAGAAGCAAATGTGAATTCAAGCACAACTTTTATTTGAGTGATAAAATATGTCAGGAATTTAATATAACTACTTGAGTAACTTATTAAATATTATAAAGTATTTTGTATAGTCATTTAATAATATGCTTTATGTAATTGTATAAAGAAAATCTTATTTCTGATTAAAATTTACTTGCATTTTCATCTGGAAACCAAGCATTACGAATCATAAGAAAATGTCTGTTAAAATAATGTTCATTATCATCTTCTTTTTTCTATATTAAAATTGGGTTCTAATTTAAAAAATATTGTTACATTTATTTGACATAAGAAGAATGTATTTAAAATTTATCAAAAATAATAATTCTTAATTAAAATCAATGATCTTCATAAAGTAAATAATAAACGATTTTGCTAAAAATGTTTAGAACTTTTTTTTAAAAAAAAAAAATACCTTCTAAATTTTATTCATTCGTAAATCATGATAGAAATTATATTTTTTTTTGTATATATGTAATCTAATTAAAATCACTTATTACATGATTTGTAGTATATTTTGATACTTTTTCTCTTAAAGTTCATTACATTTTTTAAATAGTTTTAAAAGGAAAAAAATTCTTAATTCACATTTACTTTTCCATATTTATTTCAATTTTAAAAAGATTAAAGAAAGAAAAGGTATAAAACTTTTATTTAAAAAGTAAGAAATATTAATTTGTAATCATGAAATTCCATGCTTCTGTTTAATTGCTTCAATATAAAAGGTATGCAATAATACAAATGAATACCTCTAATACATGTACAAACTCTTCGAAAAATACCATGCTTCAAATATCATTCCCCTAGATTATGTTTTAGTTAAAATTCAAAAGATCTCCAAGGAAACATATTAATCTTTTAGTAATTCGATAAAATATTTATCTCGTTGCAGTTCAACTGAATAGCTTAAGTGAGTGTAACGTTCTCTTAAGCTTCGCTCTGTAGCCAATGTGCTTTCCTCAGAGATTTTTCTCAGGATTAAGTAGTAGAAATGCGGCCACTCGCAATTTTGCTGAAAGCTTCGAATCCCGCGAGAAAACAGGGAAACCTTCACTTGCGATTTATTCTGCCTTACAACCTTGTTAAGTGACTTTGAGAACAATAACTCTTTGTGCCTCTGAAGATAATAGTTTTGTGGTGTAGTTCGATATGCCTTGGCATGTTTCCTTTTACACTGTCTTTTGAGTGTTACAGTATCACTTTGCTCAGAAGGAAAACAAGAGTACAAGCAGATGAAAGGGAAGTAGTTTGTTCCACGCGGGAATATTTCTGATGCGAGTAAGCCTTTTAATGCCAAGGTATAAACTAAAAGCGGTTTTAAGTTCGTATTTACGTGAGAATGAAACATTAAATAGTAAAATAACTCGATTAAAAATAATTTACTTTGATTTTTATAAGATTAATCGAAATTATCAATAAGAAAGCAATTTTATTTGCTATATCAATGAAAAGATGAACTAAAAATAATATAAATGTAATGAAAACTGCTTATATATTACAACAGGCGACTATTACTTTTTGTTTTAAAATTGTTTTTTCAGAAAACATGAGATTAAATTACATGTACAAACGTGTTATTTTATTTGCTATTTACCCATTTAAATGTAACTCACAATATTACAGTAAATGAATGAAATATGTGACTCCTTTGAAAAACATTATCTTAAACTTAAACTTATTCATGGTAGTTATTAGCCATATCTTCGAAATCTACTTTTGTGTGAATGTTCTCATAAATTTTCATTTACAAATATTTAATAACTAATAAAATTATACGCTTAGAATATTGTTTACGTAAAACGATACTCAAATTTTTCTTTCTGCTTAAATTTTTCCTGGGAATTCCATTGCATTTGCCAAATTTCTTCCTTTGAATGAAGTTTTGAAGCGAATTTAAATGGAGGAATAAAAAAAACAATTCAAAAAAGAAATTTAAAAAAATCAAAACAATAAATGATCATTTATATTAATTGAAAAACCGTTTCTTATTGCAGAAGTTATTAGTTTTATACATTATTAATGCATAATAAACAAAACTGCGCTTTAATTTATTGTAATCAATTAGTATAAAAGATATTTTTTTCAAATATTGAATGACATTTTCTATGTTAATTGATAATCTCTCTTTTTTATTTTAAAACAACTTTAATTTTAAATATATAAATTCATTGCATTTTGAAAAACATAAGAATTATCTATTTCATGCGACTGGGTAATAAAGTATTATAATGTTCTTTTTAGTCCTCTGTTTATAAATAAAACTATTTTCTACTATCTAAATCAGCTACAATTTCATTATTATGTTTCTGTATATTTTCTTCTTATCCCTTTTATCATATTAATAAATTAATTTCCTACACTCAAACTTTGAGACAATCAAAATTTTCCAAATAATGTTTGATTCATGTTTATTTCATATGAAACCTCTAAGTAAATATTCTGCAACAATGTGACAACCGTTTTTTTTTTTTTTTTTTTTTGCACAATAATATAAATATATATTAAAACTAATTTTCTTAATTGAGTGGCCTTGATTTTATCAAAATAAAAGTCTTCAAATTGTTTTAAATATTAGCCTTAATTTAAAAAGTAAGAAATAATCAATGGGAACTTCGCAAATAAAATTAAAGATTTAGCTTATATTTTAAGAAAATATTCGACCTAGAATTTTCAGACATTTATTTTCCTTTCTCAGACTTTTAGTTGTTATTATCAAATGTGTTCTTATAAATTGGATTAAAATAATCAATAAATTTATTCTTTGGATTTTGAATAAATTTTTGCTTACAACATTTACAATAATTTGATGTAAAATCACTGAAATAGTTTTAATTATATTCATATTTATATTTCATTTCAAATTTTAAACGTAAAATAAAATATCTTTACAAAATAATAGTGAAGTTAATCAACTCACATTCCCAGTATAAATAATCAATATATAAAGCAGAAAAAATAATGAAATAAAAAATTTGTTCAAAATTTGAGATATTGCCAAGAAATATTTCTGTTGCACGCAATATAATCCATTGCTTCTTTTCTTTTATTATTGATTTTTTATAAAGTATATTTTCTAATAAAATTTTAATTCATTGTTAATAATGTGAAAACGAAATTAGTAATGTTTAATATTTTTTTTTCCCAAGAAAAGGCAATTTAAAATGTATTTCATTCTTACTATATTTAAAAAGATCGCGTGTTACTGTGTGAATTAAAATCATGTATTCTTATAATAATTTTAAGACCATATTCCTCTGTTTATTAAAAAAAATGTTTAACGTACAGAAAAATGTAATACAAACTTTTCAGGAAAATATGTAAAAATTTGGTCTTTGAGATCGGTACAAATTAACTATTTTCATGACATAGTAATTAGACTGGAGCTAATGAGAAAAATTGCGTTTCTACTCTGCAATCCTCAGTGTGACAATTCGTGAGCTATAAAACAATTTGTAAGTAATACAGAATATACATGTTGAGCATTTCATTAATTCTGAAAGTAGATATTCGAAAAATTGAAATTTAATAAAATATGAAGAAAAAACTGTGTTTTAAGACAGAGATGATTATAAACAAATTTTTTATTTATATTAATTATTAAATTTATATATACTAATCTACATAGTTTCAGTCTCGTTTATTGTGTTGAGGATATGTGTAATTATTGCGATGTATATTACTGAAATAAACACATAAGGAATAAGTTTGAAATTATCATTTATTAAGTTTTACTCATTCTAATTACCAATCTCAAACTGTATCAATACACAGAATATAACTACCATTAATATCATGATATCAAATAAGGTTAAATTAAATTCATATTTTTTTTATCTTAATATTGAAGTGTAATATTTATCGAAATTTTTTCTTAAATTTTTAATCAACATTCTTATGTTTTTCAAAACACTTCGTTCAAAATTAAGTTAACGTCTTAGTTCATAAAACATTAGAGTCCTTTGTTGTAATACAGAATAAAAAAAATTAATTTCAATAAAATAAATAATTAAAAGAATTTTAATAATTAAAGATTAAAGAACGTATCTTCTTTTAATCAAAACTGAATAAATGCTTGGAAAAAATAATATTAATGTACATTTAGGATAAATTTTGTCTTTGAATTTTAAGTACTATCTAGGTGCATGAAGTTAAACTTAGCTCGATAAAAACTATAAAAATATTTTACTGCAATATTTATTACCAAATAATTAATTTAAAATCTTGCTCTCATTAACAACTTTTTTTCTAAGCTGAATGATTTTAATATATTCTATCCAATAAACTGAAAGATAAAAGGGAATTATTCTGTAAGAATAAATAAAATAATATTCTTGTACGCTACTCAAACGTTTTATAACTTTGTGGTTACATAAACATGTACACAAATACTTTCGCAAAGTGATGGTCTAGTTCCTATTGTTTTCTTTTTTATTTTATGTCCTTGTTTCGCTAAAAATCAAGATGAAATTTATTCATGCAAACGAATTTTAGTGTTTTAGTGCACATAGTTCTTCATTTTCTTTTTTTTTTCTTTCTCATTTTGAACATATTGAGAAAGTTGATAAATAAAAGTGAAATAACTCTATTTTCTGGAGCGTAACATTAACTCTAGCAACTATAAAACTATAAAATGTATGTTCCTTTGGAAATAAGAATCGAAAAGTTATCAAATGTTTTATAAGAGCTTCCAAAGTTTAATGGAAATTGTTTTGCGTTTTCTTTTTACGTTATTGAAAAATTCTGCTTTTCACTGCTTTCAATATTTTTTCGTCTTTCCTTAGCATCTTGAGTTTCAGAATGTGTCAAACTATTATCCACGAAGTGAAGAAGAAAAACGTGATTTCCTCGTCCACAAATTTTTTTCATGAAAGGTGGAGGAGGAAATAGAAAACATTGATAGTGTATAAAAATTTGATATTTTGAATTCTTAAAAAAAGAATTTTGAAGCTTTTGATGCTTGATGAAGAGAGGTATATTGATATCAGTCTCTACATATATTTTAAAAACACTTATATATTGCGTCTTCCAAATAATTTTTTCAATATTTTACAAAATACATCTTTTCTAAAAAAATCCTTTTCTTTTTTCTAAAATGCCGTATATTTTATAATGTACCAGAACATTAACAACATAAATACGAAATATATATGAGTATGAACGTTATTTCTCTCTCTCATCACTCATCTATTTTTTCTATTATAATTAAAGAATGACGTATGGGATACTAAATGTATATTAAATGTAGGTATTATGAATAATGCAAAAAATATTTTTATTACTTACGCACTTTTGCGAATTTATATTGTGTAGATATGAGTTTGTGAATATATTCAAGATTGTTTAATCACAAATGTCAAAAGTAATAAATATTAATATATAAACCCTTTACTGGCAATATTTTCACCCTTTTCTGCTCCTTTGATTAGAATCACAGCTAGTCTTGAATGTAAGAATATAATATACCTGATTTCCACTAAGCGAAAACATGGTTTATGTCCTAAGACGACTTTAAAGTAAGGTTATTTCAGTAAAAATTAATTTTATTATTCAATAGAATATTCACAGACTAATTGAAATTTAACTTTAATGAACATTTTATTGAACTATTATTAACTGTTCATATAATTAGCTATTCAATACTAAGTTTGTGTATTTTTTGTGCAGATAGTAAACTCTGCGACATTTAAAAGTTTGCTTATCAATAAAAAATTCTACGTCTTAAAATCATGTTAATAAAATAGTTGTTTACATTATGATTAAGTATAATCTAAAACCTAAGAGATGTACCTTATATATATATATATATTGTGGAATGAGAAAGGATTTAATATCTGCTTCTTGCATTTTTTATACTAATATGTATTTTAGACATAGAAAGAAGGGATTAAAGAAGTGATATGATTACGTTGCGTATCAAGAACATGTTCCAGTAGTTCCTACCTTAAGAGATCAAATAACGTTCCATGTCAGATGAAAAAATGCCAATATGCTGCGATCCACCATCGAAAACGTCGTGTACAGCATGCAATTATTGGAACATCAGGATAATGGTCAAATTCAGCCACATTTGTAAGTTGCCATAATCATTTCTTATTGATATTGGGTGTGTTGTTATTTACTGTTTCCACTGGTAATTGCATATTGTATTTGCCAATGGAAACAGTTCATGGTAATGTATTGTGTACTGGTAATATGTAATTACCAGTAATATTATTGACAATACGTAATATTACTGGTTATGTAATATTACTAGTAATATGTAAAATTACAGGTAATGTGTAATTACATGTAATATCGGTAATTACATATTTTCACTTATTGTGCGTCTGCAGCGCCAGAATTTTCCCTATCGATGTTTTTGACACTAATTTTTTTTTCTTTATAAATCGAAACCGCATTCTCCAATGTGCATGGTGATCATATTTTGTTATATTTCGTCCTGTACAAACACACGACAGGACTTCGAATATCTATTAATTCTTGACCAACCAGCAAATAGTATATATACTTGTTTATAGGTAGAATTTATTCTCGAGAATATATATATATATGAGTAAACAAAGAGTCAAAAAGAGAGCAGCCAACTGCTAACACGAGATTAAATACGCCAAATCGGGGGATTTCAAATTCTGCTGGGTTACGAGTATTGACGCTTGTAATACTAGTGCCCGATGCGCAATCTTCCAAAGTGAATGTGACAACCGAAAAAAAGTGATTGGTAAATTTAATTGGGTAAAGAAAATAGGAAGCTGAAAAAGGATAAAACAGTTTAAAAAAAGAAATGAAATTTATTATGAAGGTTCATTATATATATATTCGAGCATTTGGTAAGTAAATGAAGTAGTTTACTTATGCATGTAGTGAAAGACAGCAAATAATTATATGTATTTGAATTACATTTTTCATAAATTAATGAAACTTATTTCAATTACTGATTAGTAGGGGTAAAATTTTAGAAATTTTTCTTATTTGTTGCTCTTGTTTACTGTTTCTAATCGGATTAAAAAAAAAGTCTAAAATCCACATATATTTTGATTTCAATCCATAAAATATTAAATGCGTATTAATAATGTTATATTTCCCTCTTTTAATACTATCATTCTAATAATGCTCATTTTTTTAAAAAAAAAAAGAACTGGATGCCTTTTCTTAAATATATGAACACTTTTAATAATTTTAAATCTTTCAGAAATGTATTTGGTAAATCAACAATATTTAAATCAAGCACTGAGTTTTCGCTATTATTTTGCAAATTCGAATTCTTTGAGTGCACACTTAAATATTTAATAATTATTTTGTCTGAGTTTTAGAGCGAGAGAATCACGATTACATTGCTATTTAGTTTTGTTTTTCATCAGGTTAGAGATATTAATGCTTTGAAAATACCCCGTTTCTTGATTTATAATGTTATTAATCCCTTTAACTGTAAAAGAGTATGGTTATTTGTCCATGTATCTATATATATTTATTTACGGAATTGAATGAAAGTGAGATAAATTTATGCAAAAATACGATATTTAGAGGCTATTTCAAATAGTTCGGATTAGTTAAAAGATTTTTTTCTGGCTTTTTAGGTTTTAATAGCTCTCATTACAATTGTCAAGAACTGCCAAACTGATTAAAACTGTTAGTAGAAATGGTTTAATCTATTAGATACTAGGAAATTCTGATGGCAATAATTGTTCGATAATTCCTTAATTTCTGTTTCCCCCTCAGAATTGGAATAATATGTTTTCTTTCTTTAGGAAAATATTTTCACATTTTCTATTTTTTTTTCGTTTTATTTAATTATTAAATTAAGTTCTTCTTTAAATTCATCAATATCTCGCATTCTAAGTTGTTGTTTTTTTCCATTAAATTCACATAGATAACTTAGTGAGTCTAAACTAGAAATATCTTAATTCTTATAAATCCTTAGAAAAATTATTTATTAAAACTCAATATTAATTATATGAATCTAATTTTTTATTTATTAGGCTGTTTCAAAGAGCTTCCCGTAGTGTAATAAATACACTGGTAATACTTGAGCTTGTATAAGATTTGTTCCAGTGCATAACATCAAACGTAATTTTTACTGAATCTCTCCATAAAAAGAATGCAAGTGCCCCAAATCTTCTCTAAATTAAAGATAATATTATGAATTACTTGTATGGTATCTTGCTTTTAAAGTTATAAATATTGAAAAAAAATTTAAATAAGAAAGATAATTTTCATTTTTTATGAAAAACTATTTTCTACATTTTATGTAAAATTCAATGCTTTTGCAAACAGAAAATGAATGTAAATTTCAATTTATTATCAACAGGAAAAGTTAAAGCTCTTTTGGTTAATCAGTACAGATCAGGTTGTAATGATTGAATATTAATAGAACAGCTGCTTGATTAACAAGGTGGCCTTCGCAATCTTAAAGGTAACACTTACAGACCAGTAAGACATTTTAAGACCATTTTAATTTTATAAATTATGAAGTAAATAAAGATTCCAAATGTAATTTAAACGAATGAAATATGATATTACAACATATTTATTATAATTAGGTTTTAATAACTTTGAATAATGATTACATTAACAGAAATGTTAGAAATAAATGAAAAATCACTGTTAACAAATTGTAAAACTACTTGTCTTGAAATATTAAGAAATGAAGTCTGAAGTTTCAATAAAAAGTATCAAAATTTATATGATTTAGGTCCAACATTTTTCCTGATTACCTCAAGCACTCTGTTTTCTCATTGATATGACCAAGGATTAAATTCAATTTCAAAAATATTGTCATTATTTTACTGTGGATACTTCCAGTTTATCTGCTATGAAACTTCTTTGTTATTAGTATAAAGTTTGTGACATAATACTCCAGAAAGATTTTCCACTGGGCTTAAGTCTAGACTATGAATTGCCAAGGTAAAACATTTACTTTTTTAAGCCGTTCAGGATGAATTTAAATAAACGGTTAGAATAAAAATATAATTTTACTTTGACCATCTAATAAAAGCCGAAACAGCATTAAATGGTTGTATAAAATAGCATGATGAATCTACACGCCCCGAAATTTGCTATTAATCGCACAATCCATCATGACACAAAACCATATCTCCCCCAAAACAATTTTACAGACCCTCCTACTATTTCTTCATTGAAACTTTATTTCCGTTCCTTCATCAAGTCATTTCAATAGTATTTGTAGGCATCGGGACCGTCCACGTCAAATTTTATTGCAGCAGAAAATATAATTTATTTCTATTCAGCGTTCCACGACATATTTTTAGCCCTTTTAAATCTTCCATCTCGATGATATTTCAATAAATTCGGCTTTTTCTTCTTTTTTAAAAATTTCTTTGATAATATGACTTTAAATCCTTTCAAACTGTGATGCTTGAAGAATTTTTTCGCTGAAATGATCCGAAATTTTACAAAGCAGAAGACCCTTATAGTTAGTAGTCCTAGAACTTGTCGATTGACCCGTGATATCAAAATCCTCTTTACTCCAGATCGTTTTTTGTTCGGATCATTTTTTCTAATTAGGGCATTATGATTCTCAGATCATAGAATACTTTATCAACATAGCTATTTCTCTTTTAGATTTAATTTATAAAATGAAATGAAAGTTTTTCACCTCAACCTCAGATAACTCTTTATTTCAAATAAATCATGTATAACACAATCAAAACCTATACCTTTGCTTCTCATTTAATGTGGTCATAAAATATTAACGAATGCTTCTTATAACTATGATGTGACGTATAATATAGAAATGTTCTCAGTTGGTGTTATCATTTCTTAACAAGCACCTTATTCGATTTTTAGAAAAGGAGTAGATCTTAGTAAAATTTATTTTAATATTTTATTTTGCGATTAGTATCGGAAGTATTTACTGATACGGTCTAAATACACACGCTTAAAATTCGAACATTATGCCTTCATCTTCAGAAATGCACAAATTCGCTAGTGATCTTATAGTCTCCTATCATTCAGTAAAATACAGTTTGTTAGGATGGAGATTTGATGAACATAAAAAAAAATTATTGTCAATACCTATACATGCAGGATATCACTAATTTGCAAATACAATAAAAAAATTTACTTACCTGAAGAAAAATTAAATATGCATATCTCAAAGTACTGATATTATTTATGTAATTAAATCATAAAATAATTAGGAAAACAATCTGCATCATGAACTCAAATGATTTTTTTTTCAATATAGAAAACAATATTGTTTAAAAAAATTAAAAACATTCTATGCAAAGTCTTGCAAAGAATAGAATTAGATACCCAAGGTGCGCTTTTATTTTTATAATTATTATTAAATTACTCAATTAAATATTAGAATTAAAGTATATATATATATATATATATATATATATATATACATACATAATTATATGATGTCGTACCTAAGTATTTTATTTTCTTCATTTTAACTTTTACTCTATCCTAATAAACTATTTTAGTACTTCACTCAAATTGATCTTCCAACTAAGGCCTCACATTGTAACTGTAGCTGTTACATTTAAATTAAGAGAAACCTACTGGAGGATTAAACATCTTGATCGTTTAGTGTATAAAAGCTGATGGAATCTTTTCCTGGCTCTCATTTTGCCTCTCCCTTTCCCTCAACTTCGATCGTAGTAGTTTTGCATTCTTATGTGATGTCTATTCTCGATGTTTGAAAGTGTAAAATGTCGTCCATAGAAATAAAGTTTGTTACTTACAAAAGGACTGGATTCTTCCCAAAAGTTACGACACCATAATATGTATTTTTTTAAATATTTATTATCCAAAATTCAACACTAAGAAGCACAAGGAATATCAAAGTGAAATTTATCAGAGATAAACACGTAACACACAATTACACAATATGTACATCGAAATCAATATTGAGTATTGCTACCACGGTTAGCAATATTCGTCAAATTTGATCTGGTATAGCAATGGGTGGTGATTGTAAAGTTATGAATAATCAGTTACGTGCTTTCTATTGATAGGGCGATAGATCAGGAGAACAGGAAGGTCAAGGTAGCAATGCAGTTTAGCGAAAAAGTATAGAATATCATGTACTATGTGTGGTCAAGCATTGTTCTTTGGGAATTTGGCCACAGGTTAATTCTGAACCTTAGAGAGGACAACCGACTTTAAGACCTTAGATATCCAAAGCTGACTAACTATTTTAACGGCAATGCGTAATATGGAATTGCATTAGATAAATTCAATACCTCCACAAATTATAATACCCTTAGCAGATAATATGATTTGTTACCCTGATTACCCTAATTAATCTTTTCTTACCATTACATTGTAGCCATGGACTTATATTACACCTTGCTATTTCATATTTCATGAATTCTTGTTTATTAAATAAGAGTACTAAAATTTTATTTAAAAATATTTTATTGGTTAAATAAATACAGTAAAATTCACTTTATTTTGTATTATTTATAAGTGTTATAATAAATGAATCCTTAATTAACAGATTTATTTCATTTTTTAATCATGTAAACATAATTTTTCCCTTATATATCTTAGTATGAAACAATTTGAATGAATCATTTTCAAGTAACGTTTGTTTTCAAAACATTATTAATGAAAAAAAATTTCTATATATCACGGCATACCTTACAAATGTTTTTACTAAGTTCTTTAAAAACTAAAATAAACTCATTTATTCAAGCAATGCATTTTTAAATATTTCTGCCCCTTTCATTTTATTCGCTAATTTCTGTAATTTTTTTTTATAAAAAATTATAAAAAAAAATTCTATTTTTATGTATTAATCTACTTTTACAATGTTATCAAGAAAAACACAGTTATTACTTGGTTGATGTGCATTTTTCTACGACTTAAAAAGTGAAATGAGTATATAAGTCAGTTAATTTGGAATACTTTAATTGAAATTATGTATTCAATAGAATGAATGTATTTCAGTAAAATTAGAGCTCAAAAGTAAACTTGCCTGTTGTAGGCTTCTATTCATGTATCTCTAAATTTCTCAGAAGGAAATGTATATTCTCCACGTAAAATGGAAGTTTTTATTTGATTTTTCGACAAGCAAAACTTTCAATTAATAGAACCCATTATTCTCTACAAAATTTTCTCCGCTGATGTCCTAGTTACATTAGTATATATGATCTCATATTTAAGACACTCATTATTTCTCAAATTTAAAAGAAATATTTCTGCAAGTTTAATGATTTCATAAATAATTGTGCGTCTTTTATAATCTTAGTAATGATATTTTGCCTATTACATAACTAGAACTTTCTATCCATAGATCATTCCTGCCTTCTTTACACCACTGGCATAAAACAATCAGTTACCTGTGGTGATTATTGTCTGGTTTGCGTGATAATAATAAATCCATTTTATTATCGACGGCGCACTGAGCGAAGACTAGTCGGAAACCGAGCGGCCTAGAATTAAATTTTGATTTGCCGCCGATATAGCAATACGTAACCGAACGAAGCTAACAG